>JAKUCM010003951.1:0-11878 GCA_023374145.1 Lepidium sativum | reverse complement strand
GCAAGCCCAGGTGTGTCGATATCCTGTCTGAACCTAACTTCTGCTGACAACACAGGACCACCTATGGCAATTGGCACCTAAACAAAAGATTCAAATATCACATAAGATCCAACAATCACTTATGTTTATAAATCCTCTCATGGTTGATCTTTACTCAGTTACAACTCCGACATTCTAGTGAACTTACTGGTTTTAGGGTGTGGGAGGTGAGAATCTGAAGTTTCCTTTCCTTATCAAGAGCAGGCTTGCCGGATTTGTCCCTTTTAACCATGTCCTCAACATTTCCATGACCTACAGTCACAACATATATCCCTCCCAGATGATTTATGGCATCAATGATTGTCTGGAAACCCAATACATACACTTAGTGAGTAGTTGCTATTAAGAACGGTTTATAAGATTCCCATGTCATAATTTAATTGAAACCATACCTTCACGGCGAGATCAGCAGCTTCACAGACAACAAATATCACCAGTATGTCCCACCATGTCTCCATTTAGAAGGTTAACACGTACTTGCAGTTCATTTAGACAAAAATTCAGAGGCCGAACGTTTTAATAGGTTGATACGATGTGATAAGAAAATACATCTTACCTGGTCAAACTTTCCACTAAGGATAACATCCTTTGCTTTCTCGGCAATTTCCAGCGCTTTCATCTTTGGCTGGACATTGAATGATATTCCACTATCACTTGGAATCTAAACGTACTGTTCTAACTTTTCGTTGAAATATCCAGAGCGGTTGCCATTCCATAAGAAGGTGACATGGCCAAACTTCACAGTCTCACTGTTTTAGTAAATGAATTGAGCAAGAGTCAAAAACTGAGATTTTTATCAATAAAATGTAGCATACTTTTAAATGTTATATAATCTCATCAAGAAAAAGACAGCTACGACAATTTCACTAGTTTATCTAAGCATGAAACTCCAAGCATAAACTAGACCTCTAACGAGCAAGAAGAGAAGTCGCGGTTACCTAAACCACATTTTCATTTCCAGTTCAACCAAACAAATACAACAAGAAAGTTCTCCAAAAATTTCTACCTAATAAGCACATAAACTCGTAAAGAAGACATACACAAATGTAAAGATAGAACTAAGAAGAGATAAAAATTTGAGCGATTTAACGTTAACCTGTAAGCAAAAGTACGGACGCCATTGTGTGCCAGATATTCACTAGAAGTTCTATCAATCAATGGTGGAGAAACAAGATAATGGCTAGGAAGCTTCAGCTCTCCATCATATTCGAGCATTCCCGCATAACATATCTTAGGAACTCGTACACGATCAAACTTATCGAAATCTTTATATTCAAGTGCCTTTGCATGCATGACCATTCGGTCTGCACGGAAATTGAAAGTGACAACTGCGTCACCATCAAAAATTGGACCCACAACCTTTCCGGTATCATCAACAATGACAAACAGAGGCAAATACTGGTCATTAGCACCAGGTTCAGCCCTCAATGTCTTAACAGCTTCAAGAGCGCTTTTGAATTTGTGGGGAGTTTCACCAAGGACTTGAGCATCCCACCCTCGTTTCACAACAGTCCAATCATTCTGCAAGTGAGGATAACATAATTCCATTATAACAACAACATAGATTCGAAGTAAAGCCTAATCCATTAACCAATTCAACAAAGATCTCAGAAACTTGTCATTTCATCTAAATGAAAGTGAATTCACACCTCATAACGGTCCATTGTGACATACATGCGACCTCCACCAGATGCAACCTGAGCATCAACACCTTTGGAACGTAAATTAGCGAGGTCAGCTTCAAGAGTTTCAACAAATCCAACATTGGAGCCGTCCAAAACATCACGACCATCAGTAAGAATAAGACGCGAATTCTCTTAGCACCACGTTCTGAGAAACCATTTAACAGCAACTACGCAAACAAAACAAAATTACAGAAATTTAACGAACGCCAACATTTCAAGAGGAAGTGTAGAGGGCTTTAATAAGATGAGAATTGGGTACCTGCACTAGATCGAGGCGGGAATGGACACCACCGTCGCTTATAAGACCAATGAGATGCACGGTGCCTTTCTCAAAAGATTCAGAAATGTATTTGAAACCTTCATCTTCATATATTTTCCCTGACTGAAGAGCTAGGTCAACAAGTTTGGCATCTTGAGCGTAAATTCGACCGGGTCCAAGAGCATTGTGGCCAACTTCACTGTTTCCCAAATCGTCTTCGCTAGGAAGACCAACGGCAGTACCGTGGGCTTTAATCAGCCTCCATTTGTCAGGTTTTCCCTGTGGATATCAAACCGTTGAAATCTCCATAATCGGAATCTAGCAAAATTATTGAGAAATTTGCGGGAAAAGATGATTTTCAAAAAGAAAAAGAAAAAACTGAAACATACGTTTTCAAGGGAATCCATGGTAGGAGTTGGAGCTTTATGGATGCAACTGTATTGATCAAGATCAGATTCACCCCATCCATCGAGAACAATCAAGCCGATCGTTTTACCTTTGGGAAGCTTAGGCTGGTCCTCAAGTTTCCAGTTAACAGCAGAGCTACCCATAGCTGGATGCAGATCAAAAATCGAAGATCAAAAATAGAATATCAATGCTAAAGTTTCAATCTGTAAACTCGAATCTTTATTCAAATAAAGCTTCGAACCGGAATCACAGAATCCAGATTCTCCACGAGACTCTATTAAATTGTTCATCTTTTAAAGATAAAAGGACTCTCTATTAATAGTTACAATTCCGTAACCAAATTTGTAACTAACTAACAAAAAGAATTGAGAGAAAAGGAATTCAAGAACAATCTCTCCTCCACTTCAGTTCTTTCGCGATGAAGAAGATGAGAACCCTTCTTCTTCATTCCGAGTCTTTCCTTTCTTCTCCTATTCCCTGTAACCTTCTGTTACACACCGAATCTTTCATTTCTTCCTTATTTTGAGACTCTCTCTTCGACGTAGTGTCTTTCATCTCCTCTTCTTCTTCTGTAAACCTTCTGTTTAATCAAGAGTCTCTCTTATTCCTTCTTTTCCTTTCATAAAATTTCCAAGGTCTATCATTACTCCCTCCTTTTGAAGACAACTTGCCCACATGTTCGAAGTCTAGAAATTGCTTAGCCAATTCCTTTACCATTACCCAACTACTCTCATGTAGAGGTAAGTCTCACCACACCACTAATGCTTCTAAGTCGCCTTAAGCGGAGTATCTCGTCTCCGAAATACTATGTGGATATATTTTAAATTCATTGAACTCTGTAAGTGATTGAGGCAAAGGTGTTACCTTGTAATGTTTGCCAAGTACAGGTTTCAACAAAGAAACATGAAATACTGAATGAATCACCGATGATGCTAGGAGTTGTAAACGATAAGCTACTTTTTCAATGCGTTCAAGAACCTCAAAGGGACCATAGAAACGTGCTGCCAGCTTCGGACACACTCTGCGTGATACTGATTGTTGTATGTAGGGTCTAAGTTTCAAAAAAACTATGTCGCCCACCTTAAACTCCACATCACGTCTGTGCTTGTTCGCACTCTTCTGCATTATTTCCTGAGCACATACCAAATGCTTCTTAATATGATCCAGCATCGCATCTCTTTCTTTCAATGAACTCTCCAACTCATAATTCCGTGTTGAACCCTGCTCAAAACGTAATATAGGTGGAGGATCCCTCCCATACAACACTTTGAAAGGAGTAGTGCCAAGTGAAGTATGAAACGAGGTATTCTACCACAACTCAGCCCAAAGAATGAACTTAGCCCAAGGTCTCGGATGTTCTGAAGCGAAACATCGGAGATAAGTCTCCAAGCATCAGTTCAATACTTCTGTCTGACCATCAGATTGAGGATGGTACGCCGTAGAAAAATTAAGTTTTATAGCTGCTAACCGATGACTTTCTCTCTAAAAAGAAGATAGAAAAAATCCTATCACGATCCGAAACAATGGATTCTGGCACACCATGCAACCGTATGATTTCTTTGACAAACTTAGCAACTACTTCTGCTGCTGTAAACAGATGTTTAAAAGTGATGAAGTGAGCCGATTTACTTAATCAATCAACCACCACTAGTATGACATTCACTTGGTTTGACAAGGGCAAACCTTCTATGAAGTCCATGGAAACATGAGACCATACCGTATTCGGAATAGGAAGGGGTTGCAACAAACCAGCTGGACTCAGTGTACTATATTTATGAGTTTGACATATGAGACATTCCGAAACATACCGTTGTATATCTTGTTGCATTCCTTTCCAGTGAAATTGATTCTGTACTCGTTTCACTGTCTTCAAAACTCCCTCATGACCTCCCAGCACGCCATCATGACATTCCCGAAGTAAGAGTGGTATAAAAGTGGAAGTCTTAGGCAAGAACAGTCTGTGTTTGTAAAAAGCTTACCATGACAAACAGAGAAGCCCTTGGACTTCAATTATCCACTATTTACTACCGCAATCATTTTCTGGATCTCCTTATCTTCCTCAATCTCTTTATACGCTGCTTCCAAATCCAAAGACTAAGGCACTGTAAGTGCCAATAATTGGCCAGTTACCTTTGAACTTGAGGTTACAAGCTTCTAGATAACCCATCAGCAGCTTTATTTTCTAATCCCGGCTTGTACTCGATATCAAAATCATAACCCAACAATTTAATAAACCCACGTTGATAATCTGCGGACACATCTCTCTGGTTTAACAAAAACTGTAAGCTCCTTTGATCAGTTCTTACGGTGAACTTTCTTCCAAACAGATAATGCTTCCATTTAAGTATAGCCAACACAATGGCCATGAGTTCCCTCTCATAAATTGACTTCTTCTGTTCTCTCTCAGTCAATGCATAGCTAAAATAGGCTATGGGATTATGCACTTGCATCAACACCACTCTAAGACCAAATCCCGATGCATCCGACTCAACTATAAACGTGAGAGTGAAGTCGGGTAAACTGAGCACCAGAGCCGTTTGCATCATACCTTTCAACTTTTCAAAAGCCATCTGAGCCTCATGAGACCAAACAAACTTGTCTTTCTGTAATAAAGCAATCAAAGGCCTAGCCAACAGTCCATACTTAGCAATGAATCTTCGGTAATACCCTGTGAGTCCTAAGAAACCCCGTAAACTTTTCACATTGGAATGTGTTGGCCAGTTAGTCATAGCTCCTGTCTTAGACGGATCCGTTGCTACTCCTTCCGCTGAAATAATGTGACCCAAGTATTCCAATGATGTTTGTGCAAAATCACACTTCTTCTCATTGGCGAATAAGCTGTGTTTCTGCAAGATGTCCAACACAACTCTAATATGCTCCAAATGTTCCTCCCAACCAGAACTATATACTAGAATATCATCAAAGAATACCAATATAAATCGTCTAAGAAATGGACGAAATATGTCATTCATTAGACTTTCAAACGTGGCCGGAGCGTTAGTAAGGCCGAATGGCATTACTAAGAATTCAAAATGACCATCCATTGTTCTAAGGGCTGTCTTATCAATGTCTCGCTCACACATTCTGATTTGGTGATATCCTGATCTTAGATCAAATTTGGTGAACACACAAGCTCCTGCTAATTCATCTAATAGCTGATCTATGGCTGGAATGGGAAACCGATATGGTATCGTGACTCTATTAAGAGCTCTATAATATGCACAAAAACACCAGCCACCTCCTTTTTTTTAACTAACAACACTGGACTTGAATAAGGGTTGTGACTCCTTCGAATGATTCCAACTTCCAGCATTTGTGACACCAATTCTTCCATGGCCAATTTATGAGCATGTGGATACATATAGGGTCTCACATTGATTGGTCCTGCCCCATGAAGAAGTGTGATGACATGCTCACAACCTCGTAATGGTGGCAGCGAGGAAGGTTCACGAAATACTTCCACAAATCGTTGCAGCAATCTACGAAACTAACTGGAATAGAAAGAAGACTTTGCCTTACTGTCTTCATCCAATTTAACCTGATCTAGTACCTGTATGGATTTCTTCCACCTCTTCCCATCAGGTACACAACCTCTATGTAAATCAGGTTCTCCTTTCAATGTAACGAATTTCCCTTGATACCAGAAAGCTAGCTCTTGTAAATTCCAATCCACTTCACAACGACCTAAATTCTTTAGCCAGTTTACTCCCAAAATCATGTATGCACTTCCAAGTTCTAATGCAATAAAATATGCCGTAAACTCCAGATATGATAATCAAAACTTTACCGCTTTACACATCCCCGAACTCTTCACAATGACCCCATTCCCCAACATCACATCACTCTTAGAGAGACTTGCTGGAACTAATTTTGTCTTGTGCAAGATATTAGGAGACACAAAATTATGTGTTGTTCCACTATCGAGCATCACCACTACTTCCACAGATCTAATCCTTCCTCTCAGTTTTGTTGTAGTTACAATGTCAATACCCATGAATGCATTCAAGGAAAACTGCGAAAATTTTGGCTTAAACACAATCCTCCCTCTCTTCATCCGAACTGTTACCATCATTACACAACACTTCAATATCTTCCAATACCAACATCACTTGAAGACCTTTACTCTTACATTCATGAGTCGGCCCATATGGCTCATCACACCTAAAACACATACCCATTCGCCTACTGTCTGCATACTCTGCTGGACACAATTCTCTACGTCCTTTCCCACTATTAGAACCAATCCCCGACTGTGCTGTTGTGGCTACCGCTGAAGCTCTGACTCTGGAACTATTCCTTTGCCACGAACTTGTATTTCCCACAGTCTTTTTCCAAGGCTCAATTCCAACTTTCCCATCCACGGAAACCTCCTTGACTTTCCTTAGTGCAGTATTAAACACTTGGATGATTAAAGAGGGTTTCATCTCTAGCACCAGAGCTATAATAGCTCTTAACCCCTGCGGCTTTAACATCTTAACTACTTGGTTCAACTGTGATTTCAGCCCTTTTCGAAATATTAATATCTTGTCTTCATGTGATAATCCTCGCACTTGAAAAACTAAGTCCTCAAACTCATGAACATAAGCCTCAATCGACCCATTCTGTTGTATAGCAAACAACCTATCTCTAGGTGAAGTATCAGTTGATTTGGCAAAACGTAACAACAGACGTTCCCAAAAATCATTCCAATCCACAAAAGGTGCGCCTAAGAATTCATAGTTATACTAGCTTAACACATTCCCAGCTAGACTCACGGAAATCAAATCTAACATTTGCGTTTCAGTATACTTACCAAGGGAGTGAAAGCGTTCCACGGTACTTAACCATAAATACGCCTCTTCGCCTCTGTTAAGTCGATCTTTCTCAACATCGTCTCTCGATCACTCAAAGACGCGCTCAGTCGCCGATCTTGGACCGATTCCAAAACACGAGCCGGTTCTGCTTCTCGCGTTCGTGCTTTGACTCTCGTCGGTTCTGCAAACACCACATTCGCCTCAACATTACAATCCGCAATCGACTGTACAATGACCAGTTCTCGGGAAAAAGAAATACCACTCATCTCTTGAAGCATTTGGAAGATCCTCTCAACCTTGTTGTCCAATGAATTTAGACGCTCATTCGTCTCTGTCTTCGATTGCGACAACTCCTCTGCAACTTTCTTCACGTTATCCGCCACTTGAGAAAGCTCAACATCTTCATTCACCACCGATTCAGAAGATCTCATCGTGAATGGCATTCTGAAGCCTTGCTCACCGCACCAATTGTTAAAGTTTCAATCTGTAAACTTGAATCTTTATTCAAATAAAGCTTTGAACCGGAATCACAGAATCTAGATTCTCCACGAGACTCTATAAAATTGTTCATCTTTCAAAGATAAAAGAAATCTCTATTAATAGTTACAATTCCGTAACCGAATTTGTAACTAACTAACAAAACAGAATTGAGAGAAAAGGAATTCGAGAACAATTTATCTTCCACTTCAGTTCTTTCGCGATGAAGAAGATGAGGACCCTTCTTCTTCATTGTGAGTCTTTCCTTTCTTCTCCTATTCCCTGTAACCTTCTGTTACACACCAAATCTTTCATTTCTTCCTTATTTTGAGACTCTCTCTTCGACGTAGTGTCTTTCATCTTCTCATCTTGTTATTTAAACCTTCTGTTTAATCCAGAGTCTCTCTTATTCCTTCTTTTCCTTACATAACATTTCCAAGGTCTATCAATCAAAAGAACAGATCTGACAAGTGATAGAGAGAAAACGAAAGCTTACCAGCGGAGAAACAGAGAGGAGCTCTGAAAGAGTCATATGGAGATTCGCACAGAGGCAGAGGGTGATGTGGTTTAGTATGTATGGATAGTTTGAGGTAAAACTGACAAAGTATGAGGTTTATAAAAGAGATGTGGTTCAATTTTAATGGGCTTTTTCTTTGGGCTCAAGTTAAGAATGTTAAGCCTCCCTAAAAAACGAAAATTACAGTTTCGGTTGGTGTTGTTAATTCATTCGAATGTTCTAGATCACACTAAGAGTAACCAAGTAAACCTCAATGTTTCAACTGATATTTATGCAAGATTTGATCAAAATATGTTCAGTTTTATCAAATTGGATGACCAATAAGAATTTTTTTTATCAACGGCAGATTATATATGGGTCATAACTAATTAGTCGAGTTGCCAAACTTCTACATACTATAGGTGGGGGACTCGATCTCTAGTTATGCAAATGAACTGTTTTAAATGTACTTATCGTTGACCACTAGATTAAGAACTATTTGCGACCAATAAGAATTTAACCTACTTAAATTTTGTTGGTTAATAATTAGACAGATAAATTTCGGATCTTTCTAAATATTTTCTTCTATAGTTCAAAACTAAAAAATTAATTATAAACAAATTTGGTAGAAAAATTTCTGATATTTAACTATTTTAACAATTATATTTACGGAATTTTTTTCATAGTCAACAATTTAGATATTTGAATCAGACTTTACTGATCCAATTATTATTGATAATAAATAAAACTAGGATTTATGTTTTAAATTATAGTTATAATTTTGTAGTTATTAATTTAGTTTAAAATTTTTTAAGTTTGTTGTGACTAAATCTGCCTGGACACACAACTAAACTACTGGCATTTTAATTAAGCCAAACTAAGGCCACATTATAATGGGCCAAAGACAAAAGTGTTTAAGCCCATAGATAGATGTATGAAAAGAGAAGATAATGGGCCTCACTTTTGGGTCAAAGTGGAGTGTCATATAAATAGTTCGTAGATTTATACAGTAGAGTGAGAAAGATACAGATAATATAATAAGGTAGACGGACAACTGTTACGGCGAAATTGAATACCGCAATGTAAAGATGATTGGTCGAAAAGGAAAGTAAAAAAAAGAAAAAAAAAACTAAATTTATGGAATATAATTTAGTTTTAAATGTGAAAAAGAGAAAAAATAAGATGAACAGGCTGTATAATTTTTGTGAAGAAATGTGACTGACGACAACACTCTTCTTCTCCTTTTTGTCCTTCCTCTTTTTCTCTCTCTTTTCCACCGGCGACCATTAATTCTCTCTCTTCCTCTTCTCCATTGTCATTGCTTCAAACCCTCATTCCTTGATTTCTTCTTCTTTTTCCAAGTTTTCTCCTTTTTGCCCTTTTGTTGACCTCTTCACACTCAGACGTGAAGGCGACTTTTTTGTTACTGAGTCTTACAGGTTTGACTCGCCCTGGGGATTTTATTCGCTCCAGCGGCGAAGAAATCTACCTAACAATGAGGTTTCTCTGTCGTCTTCAGGTGTTTCTGTTTATATTTCTCTGGTTTAATCGTCTACAGAAGCTCTCTGCTCAATCTTCACCCAATGTGTCTTCTTCTCTGGATTCTCTTCTACAAGAGTACTCTTTTAGAGCTTTTGTTCGTCCTCGTACCGGCATTCTCTATGAAGCTACTGTTCCTTCCAATTTGACTGGAATTAAACTCGCAGCCATGAGACTTAGAAGTGGAAGCTTTAGAAAACGAGGAGTTCCTTCGTTTAAAGAGTTCACAATTCCGAGTGGCGTAATTGTGAAACCGTATGTGACAAGGCTTGTTTTGGTTTATCAAAACCTAGCTAATTTCTCTCACTTGTATTACTCTTTGTCTGGTTATGATTTTGTCGCTCCTGTGTTGGGTCTTCTAGCTTACGATGCCAAGAATCTCTCAGCCACTAATTTGCCATCATTGGATTTAAGGGTATCTAATGGTTCTATCAAAATCAACTTCTCTGATCTGGAACCTCTCCCACAAGGGTCTAGTGCTAAGTGTGTTAGATTCGATTCACAAGGTAAACCGAGTTTCAGTGAATCGACTCAACCTGGAAACACATGTGAGACTGAGCATCCAGGACATTTCTCAGTTGTGGTGAAATCTGTGGCTTCTGCTCCAACTCCAGCTCCTCCAACGAGTGAGAGTAAGAAGAAGAAGAGCTCTGATTCCAATTCCAAAACTTGGATCATAGTTGGGTCGGTGGTAGGTGGATTGTTACTGTTGGGACTTTTACTGTTTCTGATTTTGCGGTGTCAGAATTACAAGGAGAAGGAGAGAATGAGGGAAATGGAGAGAGCTGGAGAGACAGGGGAAGCTCTGAGAATGACTCAGGTTGGAGAAACAAGAGCACCAACAGCTACAACGACTCGTACACAACCAATGCTTGAAACTGAATACGCAGCTTAGAAACATTTGTGTACATCATTGTCATTATCTCTTCTTCATCAATTATTCTTCTTTTGGTAAAGTGTTTTCTGATTATTTTTTTCATTGTGGTTAGCAAATTGATACTTCCACATTCATCTTGTTTCTCTGCTGGTGATAAGAAAATAAGTAATATTGTTTTCTTTTTTTGTGCTCTCAAATTCACAAACTTTTGTGGTCTCTCCACAAAATGAACTGATTTGGATTGTTTTTGTGGTCTCTCCTGTAAAGCTTTCATCTTTTTGTAATAATGTCAAAATCTTTTGTCTGACAAGCAACAGTTGAAGAAGATGTATATCCTCCCTACTCAATTCTGTTACATTGAGCTTAACAATCTTCAAAAGGTACTAGTGTGTTCTTGAGATCCAAGTGTTACTCCAGTTTCATTATTTGTTGTAGCTATATGCTTCCTGCAACTTGTAGACCCTTACCATATCTTAGATAAGATGATCACCATGGAACTTATAGATTCTGGAATTATGGACGACTGTATTTTTAGAGTTCCACTTGTTTCTTCATAGTTTTTCTGTTTCTTCTTAAGATGGCTTGCCCATGATACTACAGCAGCTGGTTCATATTACAGTGTCTTATGTTAACCTCTAGAATTGTCTCATTCATGCGAAGTTTGATTCTACATTTTAGAAAGGACCATTTTCTACTCCAGGTATGTGACAATATGCACACCTGCAAATCTTTGTTCTGAACAGATTTGGAAAAAAGTTTATAAGAGTTAATGGCAATACATGACTGGATTAGCCTGGCTTACGCCTTCTTGTGGCGTCTTACTCATATAAAAAAGAATGCCATGACTGCAATGCTAATGGCTAATTTAGGATTTGCAATACCATCTCTGACTTCTACAGATACCAGGAGATTCTTTGTCCCACCATTCCGAAACCTAGAGGTCTGGGTTTGGGAAGAAAGATAAAGTGAACTGTATAAATGCTTGTATTAATTGTGTTCTAAGGACATGCAAATAATTGCCAAAAGGAAACTATTGTTGTAAGAATATTCTGTCCCTTTTGCTCTTTTTTCTTCTGTTATTTGTTCCATAAGAAAGGTAAAGGATTCTACATCAGAGTTAGTTCTCAACGGTAAAAAAACAAGCTTCCTTTTCACTAAAGAGCAAAGAGATTCCTCTTCGGAGATGGATCCTTGCTCAAATTCAGGTGTGGTTTAATTGAACCTTTTAGTCTTTAGATTTAACAGATTGTCACATGGAAAGCAAAAGAAAGAAAAATAAAATAAAACAAATATCTCTCTTGCTGC
>JAKUCM010003950.1:0-38150 GCA_023374145.1 Lepidium sativum | reverse complement strand
GAGAGAGAGAGACTCATTTGCATGAAAATTATCTTGCGTGCAATTAGGTTAATTCCTTCATTAGTTATACCTTATTGAAAATGTTTAACTTAATAGAGGTCTAGGAGATCTTATCGCCACATTAGCTGATTATCATCTCCTCGGAGGAAATGCTTCCTCAAGAAGCTATTCAAATAGAAAAAAAAAAAAGTCTATATACCCCTGAAAACATGATTTTTACTATCAAGGATTTTTCTCTCTTAGCCAAATAGATTTTTGCTAGCTTAATTTCAAAACCTTTGATCTCTCCTAGTGGTGCCTCATGAATTTTGGATTACAAATAAATGGATACCATCCAAAACTAGTTAAAAGAACTACATGATCTTCCAGCTTTTGAAGAGTTTTTGGTCTGAAGTAAACTCGTGTTTAAGTAACTTAAACAATAGAATTATAAAACATACAATCAGGTGAATATGCAAAAAAAAAAGTTACAAATTTAAAATCTACCATTTCAGGTTTTTTTTTATTAAGATTGGTACGTGAGTCAACGTACTTAAATTACCACACCAACATTAGCTTCATGAGAGTATTTTATGTGATAATTCAGAGATATGCGTCGTTGAATAATTAATGCTCTGATAACATATTTATTACCTACTAATAAATATACTATTTGCTAACACAAATATTAAACCGGTAGCTCATATATTATCAGATAAAACATATGTATTATGCATATGTTATACGTTTGCATATATACCCTATTAATATATATTATTATTAGATAACACATATTTGATTAATGACTACCAGAAAATTTATATGGGTAACACATGGTAACACACTTATTATCCCATAAACAAATATTTAATTTAACACATGTTGTGCACTAATTTCATCTCCAACAAACACTTCATATTTAAAGTATCTTATACTTCAAATTTGAAATATTTAAAATCAGTCTCCTTGATAAACTTCAATTTCTAAGAAAAACTTTTGACTAAATTTTATAATTAACAATAAAATATGAAAAGCAATATTAATTAATAAAACATTACATTAAAACATAAAAATAAATTATAACGTCAAAGCGACTTCGTCTCTTCCTTCTTCTTCATCGCATCCTACACAGAAAAATCACAAATTAAAAAGGAATATCAGGGCCGATTTAGACATAGCTTCAGGGGAAATGGACCAGTCTTCTCCAACCAACCATCAAATATGTGAGTTCTTTGTAAACTTTTCCCAGTTTCTTAATTTTTCATTTAGATTAGGTTGTGCAATACGTTGATGATTTGGTGTTTTGGTGAGATCGTTGAGCTTACTTTGATGATTTGGTGTTTTGGTGTGAACAATGACCTTGGTTTGTTGATGATTTGGTGTTTTGGTGTGAACAATGACCTCGGTTTGTTGATGATTTGGTGATTTATCTTCCTAATAACCTCGGTCATTGTTTAGATAACACCAATGGTATTTTCACCTGTGATGTAATTGTTAGTTGACAATGTATCTATAGATCTCAGAGAAAAGGTCATAGATCAATTGTACTTGACAATATATTAATGGAGTTGAAGTTTTGCATATCGGATGACTGAAGGTTTTGCATTATGTTTTACAAAGTGTAAAACCCAAGACACTTTGAAGATTATGCCTTTGATTGACAGTTTAAACTCGTTTTTACGATCTATTGTTCTAATACATAATTATTAATTTATGTGGCTACTTTAAAAACTATTGTAGATAAAAATTACATTTTTCGTATACTAGATTGGTATCTATACTATATTTTTTTATTTTTTGTACACTAGATTGAATCTATGTTTCCATATTTTTTTATTAAGATTAAAGGATATGTATTCATTGATTAACTTTGTTTTGAAATTTCCGCAAGTTGCTCCTCTAATCATTCTCTTAGCAAAAGTTATATATTTTTGTGTCTTTTACTTTTTTGTGAGTAATGACATGTAGAATATTATGTCATTTGTTATTAATTGGTATTGTTACCATGGTTCTCGTGTTAAAATTTTTAGTTTTATGACAACAGGTAAGAAATATCTACAAAATAAGTTGGTGAAATATCAAAATATTTCAGTTTTAGTTTCAGTTCAATTTATATCGGTAAAACTAATTTGTTTTCAAGTTTTTTTATAATAACTAGATATTTATTTAAAAAGTATAATAAAAACGTTAACTAGATATTTATAGAAAAATATAATAATAGCATTACTAAATCATAGATGTTTTAATCTCATTTCTATATTAATTTAGATGTTTCCAATCTAATTTATTTCGGATAAAAACATTGCTTTGGGTTTTTGTATAGTGCATGGCTAGTTACTCTGAACTTTCAGGGACAAATACATGGGTCACAAGGCATTGATTTGGATCAGACACAGAGTCCTAGTCCTATCCGTCAATCTCCTCAAGAATCTCAACCACATGGCTCGGTGGCGCATCTTACGATATAGCAGCTTCTTACTGCAGACGGGCGTAGGTACCTTACTGTACTTGATCCGAACGAAGTTTCTTGGTACATATTATGGTTGTGTTCATTTCAATATATATAACTCTTTATTATCCAATTTTAATTTATCTAGCTCCTTACCATTTATTTTTCAGGTTTGGATTTGAAAAAGGTATTAGGAAGTCGATTTTAAGAATGATTCAGCATCAACTTCCTCAAGCGTATCCAATGTACAATGACTTTCCTCAGGAACTCCAAGAGAGTTGGTTCAAATCCTTCACGGTAACGTTTTAATAATTTATTGTTCTAAAATACTTTTCTCTATTACAAATACGTATGTTTTAATAATGTAAATCAATTTTTTTTGCAGCAAGAGTTTAACTGGGACATCGAGTTTACTCCTCGGGTCAGAGCATAATTTGAGAAGCAGTGTCACACTTCTTACAAAAACAACATTCATGAGTGGAAACAAGCTTGGAAGGCTGGCAAAAAACAACATCCACGTTGTGGCCCCGAACTATTCCAACAGTTCATCGTGTATTGGGAATACGAGGACACCAAGAAAGTAGCGACCAGAAACTCCACCAAGAGGAACATCAATGGGGGAGATTTGGGAGTTGCTACCCATAACAACGGTGCTCAGACTTTTGAGGAACGTTCCCTTGTTCTGGTAAGTCACTATTTTTTCCTTATTCACATTATGTTTTTAATTTTAGTTATACATTTTTAAAACTTTTTTGTAGGCATCCCAACTAGGCGAGGAACCTGATTTATTTTTCCTTATGGAAGATACCCACATTAACAAACAGACTAAGAGGCTTGAGGATAAGAAGGTGCTCGTTGTTCTCGAGATTGTTAGAGGAAAGACAACTAAAATACTAACTAAACGCAATCAAGAAGGCGGTTCTAGTCAACTTACTCGGGATGAGATCGACCAGCTCGTCATTGAGGTATAATGAAAACATCTTATTTTAATTTCAACTACTAACCAATATTACTAAAAATTTTCCTCTACTTGTGCAGTCTAATCCTCGTATTAAAGGTCGTCTTTTCATCCTTGGGAATCTTGTTACATTCGATAGCGTGCCTGCTCGTCTCACACAGAGTTCATTAGCGCAGTTAGAACGAGAGCAGCTTAATGAGATGCGGCGTAAACAAGAGGAGATAAAGTGTCAGGCACATGAGAACAACGCCAAATTGTGGGAATTTGAGCGTCAGATGATCGAGTTTGCAAAATTTTGAGAGGAATTTCAGAGCTTCACATCGTCCCGTGGCTAAATTTGAATTATGTATTTGAAAAAACACTTTTCTTTTGTATTAAATCTTTCCTCGGTTTATATTTATTCGGTATAAATATTGGAACTAAAGCTTTTATATTCTTTTTATCAAAAATATTTAAGCGATAGGAAGTGGTCGGAAATTTCCTACTTCTACTGACCAGAGAGTTATGACACCTACTGACCGGACACTTCCTACTTTTACTTACCGGAGGCGTCCGACAACTACTGACCGGTGTTTTCCGACAATGACTGACAAGCCTATTCCAATACTATCCGACTACTACTGACCGTTTTTCCGATCACTGGCGGCTGTCGGAAATTTCTGACAATTACTTACGATATTTAATGTTCCGACCATTTCAAACCAACGGGCTTGGTTTTGTCAAATGTTGTTGGAAAGTTGACAATTTCGATCATATCTGACGGCTTGTGTCGTCAGATTGCGATACAATTTCTTGTAGTGATAATAGATCTAAACTCCATAAGGAAAAAGTTTAATTAGTAAATGAGGCAAACACCTAATTATGAATACGTTTTTGTATATGTATCCAAATTTCTCTTACAAGAAATTAATAACTATTAAAATATGTATTTTTAAATACAATTTATTCAATGAGCAGTCATAGAATCTTTGTTTTTCAAAAAGAAATAATATTTGCTCGTCCATTTTATCTTTCATGTCAAATTTAGCAATCTTAAATATTGTTTATTCTGATAATTTTCCAAAAGAATAATTTAGTTTTTAATTGAATATAAAATATAATAATTAAAATTTGATTTGATAATAAAGATTACCTTTAATTTATCGCACCCACATATGCCAAGTGTTTTTCAATAGTTATACACTTGCATTCTCTCATTCTTTTGCAGAAACTGTTGCACTCTGTTGTATTTTTTAAGATATCCGGTTTCGTGATCATTTTTTCTATGTGAGATAAAAATGTTTAGCACACGAAAACCCAAGTTATTCGTGAAAGAAGACTCCAACAAACACCCCTAAAAGAATAAATGACAAACAAATAATAGGCAACATCTTCTTTAGTGATGCTAGTTGAATTTAGAAAAATGCATTAATCTTACAAACAATATTCAAGTTCTGTGTTTGCATTGTATATAAATCATGTATTTCATATATATTAGTTATTTATATAAAATTTTATTTTATGTACTTATGTAATGATTTTATTTCTCTAGTTATTTAAAGATCTACCTAATAGATGTGCTTAGAACTAGAGTTGGGGAAGTCCAAAAACATACACAATTTTTTTCTACTATCAATTATAGAGTAGATGATTTTTTTTTGTCAACGGTAGATTATATTGGGCCACAATTGGCCGGTCCAATAGTCAAATTCCTACATAATGTAGGCAGGAGGACTCGATCCCGGGTTATGCAAATGCGCTGCCTTAAGTGAACTTACCGCCTGCCACTAGGCTAGATGTCATTTGCTTATAGAGTAGATGATCAGTGTTGTTATATAAAAACATTTCGATTATATGAAAATAATAAAATATTTAAAATATCTTTTTTTTAGGATAATTATTTCTACTTTTAACCGATCAGTCTGTTAGATATAATATTGTCTTTATTTGGGGGTAAAAGTGATGTACTAGATATATATACTAATTTTGGGGTTCTGACCAAAAAGTAAACCATAGTCTTCTCCATGCATCACCTACGAATTTTAGGGCATCATAGATTCAAGAAATTTAAACCCTAATTCGCAACTCCAACACTGGAAAAATATTCGGACTCGCATTAGAATAAATACATAATCAAATTAGAAAAAAGAAAGAAAACATGTGGAAGTGCGATAAATTAGGGAGAGAGTGCAAGCAAACACCGCAAGGACTATCAGATTGTTGGGTACAACATATTGCCTTAGAGATCCATTATGATCTGAGGATACAGATCAACCCGTTTTCAGTCGGAATGGTTCAAGTCTTGTCTCCAGCATGATATTGTAACTTTAAAATCTGAGGACAGTGGCCATCATATTTGTAAGTCGGGAAAGAAAGAGGAGTGGAAGATAATGACTTTGGGTTGAAGATGAATCAATGCAGTGATATGTTGTGAGCATGGCTTACCTCTTTTTACCCATTTTGTTGGATCGGTGCGTCTTCCAGTTCTCATGTTTTATCTTTTTCTGTTAGCATCTCTCCATTGTCTTGATGGTCAATCTATTCATGTTCAATGTCGACAAAAATTGTTTCTGGTCCGATTTAGTTGCCTTATTCAGAGTTGTGCATCTAGACTAGTCTCTTGTCGCTATTAAATGTATACTTTAGTTACCACTACGAGTAATTAATTTACTTAACAATTCTATTCTATTTTATGCATTAATGATAATTGACACCACTTTGTTCAAGCTTCTACAAAGGATCCTTAAGGAACCCATCTTCTCGGTGTTAGTATAATGGGCCTAAACTCAAGTCCACTCCAGCAAATTTCTCTGAATTCAAAAAAAGTATGCCCACTCGAAAACATATAGTGTAGACAAAGATCATACAACAGCAGATTAGACATGCAACACTAAAACCTGCAAATTCTGCAACATTAGTCGTTGCCAAGGACACACGAGTGCTTTGCATTAATCGCTTCGGTCCTCTCTTATCTTCAAGTGAAGACTAGACTAGAAATTCTAGATTGTTCTTTTGATTCTATTCAATCTCTATCCTTGTAAATCAACCACAACTCATCAAAGCAATATACACTAAATTTGTCACTTTCTCTTCACCATGGTATCAGAGCTCTTGTAAACTCTAACAGGTTCTACAATGACCACTCTTGTAAGTCATTTCCCGTTTCCAAGTAATGTCAACATCTTAGAGCTATGTCACGTTAAAGCTTAATGACAACAATTATATGTTGTGGAAGACTCAGCTGGAGTCTCTTTTGTCCAGTCAGAAGTTGATAGGGTTCGTTAATGGAACTGTCACTCCTACAGATCCCATCATCACAGTTGTTAACAATGAAGTTCAGTCTCAAAATCAAAATCCTCTATATGATACATGGTTTTGTACCGACCAACTCATGAAATCTTGGCTATTTGGTATGTTGTCTGAAGAAGTGCTAGGTCAAGTTTACAACCTCGCAACTGCAAGAGATATTTGGATCTCCTTAGCTGAAAATTTCAACAAAAGCTCATTAGCCAGAGAGTTCTCACTTCGCGGAAGCCTTCAGTTGCTAACAAAAACTGGTAAAACCTTCTCCACCTACTGCCGTGAGTTTAAGTCAATATGTGACTCTCTCAGTGCTATTGTAAAGCCAATAGAGGAGTCCATCAAGATCTTTGGGTTCCTTAACAGTCTAAGGAGAGAATATGACCCCATCACAACCTGAAAGGTTTTTAAGCAAATTCGACAATTATCATTTGACTAATCTAGCAAAACCCTAAGCCCTAGGTCTTGTATTGACTTAATTGAATATGATAAATAGAGGACTCGATTATACCTGAAGTTTGGTTAGTGCAGTGGAGATAAGATCATGTATAATATCAGCAAGTGCTCCAAGTGTAGTACCTCTATTGATAGTCCACACGCACGCAAGTAGGAGAGAAGTCTGCTATAACTTTGTGTGCAATTCTCTTAGGGTTTCGACTTGTGCAATGAGCGACTAGGGTTTCTTATAACCTCAAACTCGTGCCCTATATCAATATATATATATATATAGGGAGTTTAATTTAACCTAATTAATTCCTAGTTGAACTAAAATTAATTTAGGCCGAGCCCAAAAACCACCTAATTAATTCTTAGTTGAATTAGGATAAATTTAGGCCTGACCCAAAACATATGTTCTGATCCGAAACCATGTATTATTATGCTTAAGTCATGAATCATTTCTATAATGATTATTCCCTATTGAATTGTCTCCATTTGCTTAGGTGTGTGACCCAATAGGATCATATAGTAGAAGCAGTGAGTATCTCAACTCACATTTTATTAGTGGACTCTAGCAAGCCTTTACAATCCCTAGTACCATATGACTTTATTTAATCTCGATGTTAGAATCGACCACACGAGTAAGTACAAATGATTGCAGGACATTCCCAACAATCTCCCACTTGTACTAGAATCATATATTCCCAAAATCCCTTTGTCTCAATATCTCTATCTGCTCTAAGGCAAGAGTTAGTGTCATCCTTATTTTAATGAGCCAGATCAATGTTCATCGAACTTGAATTTAAACTGATAGAGCAAACAAGTGCCTATCACCTTGTTTGAGCACGGCCATGCATTTCACAGTATCAAATCTTTCGAAGGGCCCATAGATATATTTCTCCTGTATATAGGAGGGACAAATTCCATTTTGATCCATCCTCTGTTCCTTTCTCACATTTCATGATCTGCCCGACAAATTCCTTTATAAACACCAGTTACGGTTGGCGTTTGAAATTTTCAAAACATACCAATTCATGTGCAAGAAAACATCATGAACTCAGGTCTAAGGACTATGCTCTATAGTCGTATGAGAATCTCTTATGACACTCATTATACGATCTCGTTGAGTTCTCATAGCGAGTCATTTCCGATGCTATGTTCATTTCACACACATCTATGTGATTTACTGGATACTTATTATCAATGACTCCATGAAACTTAGTCATCAGTCACCTGACATACTAGTATATCTTGTTATTAATATCCCATTTTAATAAACATTGACTAGGGAATGAAATAATTCATGCATTTTTACGCCTATGGGGTTTCATGATCAAGTCCTCAACTTGATGACCTATAAGAATGTCATAATTATTTCGGGATAAATATTTAATACAAGTATTAAATAAAAATGAAATAATTTCATTAAACATAACCAAAGTATGTTTACACCATAACATAAAACTATTATAACTCCCTCTGGAACTAAGATTATATCTTAAGATACCTAAGGTTTATGTCATTGGCATGATACACATGCTTAGTCCGTGAAAGTACTTTTTTCAAAGGATCAGTGACGTTTTCTTTGCTTGAAACTCGGCTGATCTTTACGTCTCCTCTTTCAACGATATCTTTGATCAGATAATATCTCCTCTCTCTATGCTTGGATCTCTTGTGCGATCTGGGCTCCTTTGCCTGTGCAATGGCTCCATTGTTGTCACAATACAGAGCCACCGGCTCAGCAATACTCGGAATCACACCAAGTTCAGAGATGAACTTCTTTATCCTAACAGCTTCCTTCGCAGCTTCAGACGCACTGATGTATTCAGCTTCAGTAGTGGAGTAAGCTACGGTGCTTTGCTTGGAACTCTTCCAACTAACTGTACCGTCATTCAGACAAAATACGTAACCAGACTGGGACAGGGAATCATCCTTATCTGTCTAATAGCTTGCATCTGTGAATCCACTAATAACCAACTCCTCACTTCCTCCTTACACCAAGAACATATCATTAGTATTCCTCAAATATTTCAGGATGTTCTTGACGGCAGTCCAGTGAGTCTCACCTGGATTTGATTGGTTCCTGCTTGTCATACTTAATGCACAAGCAACATCTGGACGAGTACAAATCATAGCGTACATGATAGATCCTATTACGGAAGCATAGGGAATCCTACTCATGCGTTCTCGCTCAACAAGTGTCTTGGGACACCGCGTCTTGCTTAGAACCATGCCATGAGACATTGGTAAGAAGCATTTCTTGGAATCATGCATACTGAATCTCCTCAAGACCTTATCTATGTAAGTGTCTTGACATAATCCGATCAGCCTTTTAGGTCTATCTCGATAGATCATGATTCCAAGAATATAGGCGGCTTCCCCATGTCCTTCATCGAGAAAATTTTTCCGAGCCAAGCCTTAACAGACTTCAGCAACGAAATGTCATTTTTGATAAGTAAGATATCATCCACGTACAACACAAGAAACGCAACTGCGCTCCCACTAAACTTCTTGTATACGCATATTTCTTCTTTGTTCCTGATGAAGCCAAATTCTTTGACTGCTTCATCGAAACAAAGATTCCAACTCCGTGATGCTTGCTTCAATCCATAAATGGATTTGTGAAGTTTGCACACCTTCCCAGCAGCTTTAGGATCAACTAAACCCTCGGGTTGTGTCATATACACATCCTCTTCCAGAATACCATTCAGGAACGCGGTTTTTACATCCATCTGCCAAATCTCATAATCATAATGAGCAGCAGTCGCTAAGAGAATCCGAATAGACTTAAGCATATCTACTGTAGAGTAGGTTTCATCATAGTCAACACCGTAGCCTTGTTTGAAACCCTTAGCTACCAGTCTAGCTTTATAAATCTGTATGTTACCATCCACATCAATTTTCTTCTTGAAAACCCATTTACACTCGATTGCTTTCGCAACATGAGGTAAATCGACCAACGACCAAACTTGGTTTTCTGACATGGATCCCATTTCGGATTGTGTGGCCTATATCCACTTTTCTGAGTCAGAGCCCATCATTGCTTCTTTGAAGTTTGCAGGTTCATCTTTGTCAAATATCAAGAAAGCATGTCCTTCAGTCACGAGGAATCCCAGATATCTCTCGGGTTCATGACGGATTCTACCGGATCTGCGAACTTCACGCTCTATAGGTGTTGATTCGACAACATCTTGCGAGTCTAACTGTTGCTCTTCCTGTACCGATTGCACAACTTCCTGTAGCTCTCGAATTTCTTCGAGTAGTACTTTACTCCCACTGTTTTTCTTAGAAAGAAACTCTCTCTCAAGAAAAACACCATGTCGAGCAACAAACACTTTGTTCTCGGTTCGGTTGTAGAAATAGTACGTCTTAGTTTTCTTCGGAAAACCAACGAAAAAGCATTTATCTGATTTTGGTGCAAGTTTATCGGATATTAATCGTTTCAAATAAACCTCGCATCCCCAAATCTTCAGGAAAGACCAATTGGGAATTTTTCCCGTCCACATCTCATATGGTGTCTTTGCCACTGATTTTAATGGCACTCTATTCAGCGTAAACGCAAAAGTTTCTAGATCATATCCCCAAAAGAATAACGGAAGATCAGTGTGACTCATCATTGATCGAACCATGTCAAGTAATGTTCGATTCCTCCTCTCATACACATCATTCCATTGTGGTGTTCCGGGAGGAGTGAGTTGCAAAATAATTCCACAATCTCTTAGATGGTCGCTTAAGTATTTACCTCATCGATCAGATCGAAGAACCTTAATACTCTTGCCAAGTTGATTCTGTAATTCATTTTGGAACTCTTTGAACGTTTCAAAAGATTCCGATTTGTGTCTCATTAAATAGACATAACCGGATCTACTGAAGTCATCAGTAAACGTAATGAAGTAGTTGAAATTTCCTCTGACATGTAGGCTCATCGGACCGCATACATCGGTATGTATAAGGCCCAATAAGTCGCTGGCCCTTTCATTGACTTTGTCGAAGGGAGCCATTGTCATTTTTCCCAATAAACAAGATTCACATTTCTCAAGTAATTCATAATCAAATGAGTCCAAAAGCCCATCATGATGTAGTTTTTGGATGTGTTTCTCGTTTATATGCCCTAAACGACAATGCCAAAGAAAACTCGGGTTAGAATTATTTACTTTGAAGTGTCTAATATTAATGTTATATATAGGTGTAGATTCGTCAAGAATATAAAGCTCATTCGATAATGGGGCGCTACCATAAAATAAGTCATCTCGAGTAAAAGAACAACATTTGTTTTTAATCGAAATTGAAAAACTTTCAGTATCCAAAACCGAAACAGAAACAATATTTCTGCTAATAGCAGGTACATAATAGCAATTTTCTAAAACCAAAACTAAACCAGATGGAAGAGACAAATTATATGTTCCTACGGCTAATGCAGCAACTCTTGCTCCATTTCCTACACGTAAGTCCACTTGCCCCTTCTCCAAGCTTCTACTGTTGCTTAGGCCCTGCATATTAGTACAAATATGAGCACCACAGCCGGTATCAAGTACCCATGAAGTAGAACTTGTTGAAGCAACATTTACTTCGATAACAAAAATACCTAAAGGAGCGTCATACTGCTTCTTCATCTTCTTGTAATCTTCCAAATATTTCTTGCAGTTTCTTTTCCAATGCCCTTGCTCGTTACAGTAATTGCAAACGTCTGTTTTAGGGCCGGGCCTGGTTCTAGGTATGGATGTGGCCGGCTCCTGGTTCACAACCGGGCCAGGTTTAGCGTTTCACATACCCTTGTCTTTCCCATGTTTCTTAAACGATTTACCCCCTTGCACTAAGAGTACAGGCAGGGCGCGCTTCTTGACATTCGGTTCTGCTGTCTTAAGCATTCCATGCAGCTCAGTCAACGTTTTTGTCATTCTGTTCATATTGTAGTTCAATACGAACAGATGATAACAAGACGGCCACGACTGAAGTATATTGTCCGTAGCCAACTCTTGGCTAAGGGGACAATCTAGTTTAGCCAGATTATCAATATAACCCATCGTTTTCATGACATGACTACTCACCAAACCATCCTTCGATAGTTTGCATTCGATGAGAGATTTCACTGTTTGGTATCTCTCATGTCGTGTCTGTTCCTGAAACATTCCCTTTAGGCCAGTCACGATCTCGATGGGCGACACCACATTCTCGTACTACACCTACAGTTTCGAGGTCATGGTCGCAAGCATCAAGCATTGCACATCTATCACATCATTGGAATGTTTATCCCAAGCATTCCTAGCTGCAACAGTGGCATTGGCAGCCGGTCTAGGGGGCAATACTTGTTCCAAAACATAGTATTTCTTCTCCTGCCTAAGAACAATTCTCAGGTTCCATTACCAACTTAGGAAATTCTTCTCATTCAACTTGTCCTTCTCAAGGACAGATCGAAGGGAGAATGAGTTGTGGTTGTTGTTGTTGTTCGCCATAGCTGAAATTAAGAGAGATAAAGAGTTTTAGTTATGATGGTTTAAGTGTTGAGAAATCTTAACATATTTAAGAAAACTCACATTGTGTTCAATCCATAGTTCCTCGATTGAATACAGTGATCCCGAGATCCATATTTCAGAAAAATATGAGTGAGCTGAGCTCATCGTCGAGACCTTAGTTATTTAGGTAAGCAACTTATTTGCTAGTTATATCACATATATAACTCTCGGTCGTGATTTGACATCTCAGATGCCAAAATCACTCCGATGTCTCAAAGCTCAAGACGGTCTTGATAGCTCAGTCAAGTAAACAAATCTCATAGTCATATGGTAACGGTTACCAGCTACCAAATTAGGTTATATTTTATTTCGGTTTATCACATCATAACCCTAAAAATATAAACCCTAATTTTCGATTTCAATGAAACCCTAATCATGAAATTCTAATTCGATTAAAATAAACTTTTAATCAATCAATCAAGAATGAAAACATCAGATTTCAAATAATATTACAACCTATTCACATTTTTCAATTTCAACAAAACCCTAATAATGCAATTCTAGTTCAATTAAAACAAACTTTTAATCAATCAATCAATCAATCAAGCATGAAAACATCAGATTTCAATAAGATTACAACCTACTATGATTTTCGATTTCAGCAATATTACAACCATCTCTGATTTTCGATTTCATCATAACCTTAATCATGCATTCTTATTCAATTAAAAAAACTTTTAATCAATCAAGCATGAAAACATCAGATTTCAATAAGAATACAACCTGGCTCTCATACCACTGTTAGGTTTTTAAGCAAATTCAACAATTATCAATTGACTAATCTAGCAAAACCCTAAGCCCTAGGTCTTCTATTAACTTAATTTAATATGATAAATAGAGGACTCAATTATACCTGAGGTTTGGTTAGTGCATCGGAGATAATATCAGGTATAAGATCAGCAAGTGCTCCAAGTGTAGCACATCTATTGATAGTCCACCCGCATGCAAGGAGGAGAGAAGTCTGCTAGAACTTTGTGTGCAATTTTCTTAGGGTTTCGACTTGTGCAATTAGCGACTAGGGTTTCTTATAACCTCAAAATCGTGCCCTATATCAATATATATAGGGAGTTTAAGTTAACCTAATTAATTCCTAGTTGAACTAGGATTCATTTAGGTCCAGCCCAAAAAACACCTAATTAATTCCTAGTTGAATTAGGATTAATTTAGGTCTCGCCCAAAACACATGTTCTGATCCAAAACCATATATTATCATGCTCAAGTCATGAATCATTCTTATAATGATCATTCCCTATTGAATTGTCTCCATTTGCTTAGGTGTGTGACCCAATAGGATCATATAGTACTAGCAGTGAGTATCTCAACTCACAGATTATAAGTGGACTCTAGCAAGCCATTACAACCCCTAATACCATATGACTTTGTCTAATCTTGATGTTAGAACCAACCACATGAGTAAGTACAAATGATTGCAGGACATTCCCAACACATCGAGAGTTCTCTCCAAAAGTTTCCTCCACGTTCATTCAATGAAGTAATCTCAGACATACAAATCTTTACCTGCAACTTCAGTCCTACGAAGATGCAGTCACTATAAATCCTCATGTTGTGTATCAAGCTCAACACAACAACCAGGACTCTGCTTACAGACAAAAACCTCCACCTATTATGGTCAACGAGGCTGAGGTAGAGGAAATCAAAACAGAGGACGAGGATAGTACTATACTCGTGGTAGAGGGTTCTTTCAGCATAGTTCTTCATCTGGTACACCTTGTAAGCCTCACTTGTCAAATTTGTGGACGAATGCATCGGCCAAACAGCTCTTAAGTGCTAGAATAGGTTTGATAACAACTATCAGGATAAAGAGACTTATCAAGCCTTCGCCTCTATGCATATCTCTGACAACTTAGGCAATGGGTGGCATTCTGACTCAGGCGCCTCCACTCACATCGCTGCATCAATGTTTGTTGTATCTAATGATGCTCCATACTTAGGCAATGATTCAATAATGGTAGGTGATAGGAAGACTCTGCCCATCACAGATATTGGCTCTACCACTCTCTCATCTCAATTAGGTACAATACCTCTAAATGATGTGTTAACATGCCCTGATATAAAGAAGTCCTTACTATTTGTCTCAAGGTTATGTGATGATTATCCTTATAAGGTTCAATTTGATGCTAAAGAAATTTGTATTATTGATTTACACACTCAAAAACTTATATAAAAGGGGCCTCGAAGTGATGGCCTCTATGTATTGAAGGATTAGAAACTTGTGGCTTTTTATTCTAACAGACAATGTGCAGCTAGTGAAGACATATCACCTCAGACTGTGACATGCTAATCCTTCAATCCTTCAACACCTCAAAAGCAGCAAGGAAATTAAAGTCAATAAGAGCAGAACATCCCCAATTTGTGAGCTTTGTCAGATGGGGAAAATTTCTAAATTACAGTTTTTAGTTTCATAATCTTATATTTAAGGGCC
Source organism: Lepidium sativum (assembly GCA_023374145.1). NCBI lineage: Eukaryota > Viridiplantae > Streptophyta > Magnoliopsida > Brassicales > Brassicaceae > Lepidium > Lepidium sativum. The sequence goes on along the minus strand of JAKUCM010003950.1, from coordinate 23,091 downwards.
CCTCGGTCGGATTAACGGTGATTTGTGGGGTCCCTCACCATGTGTATCAAACCAAAGATTTCGATACTATGTAGTGTTTGTGGATGCTTTTACAAGATTCTCATGGTTTTATCCACTTCACACTAAGTTCTATTTAACGTTTGTGGCTTTTCAAAAATTGGTTGAAAATCAACTAAATAAAAAAATCTAAGTATTCCAAAGTCATGGTGGAGGAGAGTTTACAAGCTCCAAATTTTGAAACAACATTTTAGAGACAATGACCTTCAACATCATTTGTCATGACCCTACACACTGGAAAAAAATGGATTGCCCAAGCGTAAAGCACCGACATCTCGTTGAGCTTGGCCTCTCCATGTTGTACAACAACCATACTCCACTTCATCATCGGATTGAGGCCTTCTTTAAAGCATGCTTCATTAGCAATCTTCTTCCTTCCACATCTCTTCACAATGGCAGTCCTCATGCGAAGCTATTTGGTCATAAACCAGACTACTTCTTTTTGCGGGTATTTGGCTCCACATGTTATCCCTATCTTCGTCCACTGTCTAACCATAAACTAGACCCAAGATCGATACAGTGTGTATTTCTCAGATCCAATCATCAATACAAAGGTTACTACTGTCTCCATCCACCAACGGGCAAGGTATACATTTCCTGGCATGTTGTTTTTGATGAATATGTGCTTCCATTCGAACATCAATATCAACATATGGCTCCAAGAAATGCCTCGGGTCTTCCTAAAGTCTGGAAATCTGTTACACATATAATACATCATGCTTGCATCTAAATTCACACCAGAGGAGCCTAAGTCTGCCACAACAGCTATGAAACACATGGGTTGGAGTCAAGCAGTTCAATCTTGGCAGCAAATGGATATTTAAATCAAAGCTCAAACCTGATGGGACAGTCGAAAATTTAAAAGCAAGGCTAATTGTCAAAGGGTTTGACCAAGACGAATGAGTGGATTACCTTGAAAAATTCAGTCCAGTCATATGCACCACTACCATCCGTTTGATGCTTGACATTGCCACAACCAAAGATTGACCAATCAAGTAGTTGGATGTCTCCGATGTTTTTCTCTCTGGTGAATTACAAGAACCAGTCTTCATGCTGCAACCACCAGAATTTGTTGATGCAGAAAAACCTACTCATGCGAGCAGATTAAAAAAACTTTATGGACTCATACAAGCTCTACGAGCTTGATTAATACATTCATTAAAGTCCTCTTGGAGTTTGGCTTCACTTGCTCAAAATCTGACCCTTCTCTATTCATATTTCATCATACTAGGATGACATCGGTGTTATCGTTGTATGTTGACGATATTCTTCTTATAGGCAGTCACACTCAATTGTTGAATGATTTCGGGCAATGTTCTTAGAAATACAATTCCTGAAAAGTTAAACTGCTATTGATTCGAGTTTCAAGATGCTTCTCTAAGGTTAATGGGAGCGGGTTCTTATCCAAGGGAACCGAAGGTACTACCTTGGTAAGAAAAGTAGGGGGCGCGGAAGGGGTGGTTTGAGGAGCGATCCACAAGAAAGATGGTGGGATTCTTGATACACTCAAGCACACTCTAGATCAAGGGGAAGCCTCTCAAGATCTTGCAGTGTGTTATAAGTCTTAGACAAACGACTAAGCTTGCTAATGACTAAGAATTTCTCTTTGAGAAAATTGTGTTCTTCATTGATATCAAAGTTGGGTGATTAGTTACATGTATGCAAGGGGACCTTATATAAGGGTCCTAAGGCCGACTCACTTAAAGAAAAAGGAAAATATGGGTTGCAGCCCATTAACAAAAACAAAATAAGAAAAATGGCAAATTACAAGAAAAATGGCAAAGTTCTAACTTAGTGTTTGTACCTTATTAAACGAAAATAAAAGTCCTAAAAACCTATGAGCCTTAAAACTCTCTATCCTAAGTTGCTGGAGTTGTTGGGCTTGGAGTTCCTGCAAAAACATTTATCGTAAACACAAAACATACCTTGTGGGGCGCGACAAAGGGCCAAGTCTTGTCGGTTACTTCCAGCTCGAGTCTTGTCGATTCTTGGTCCTCTTGGTCAGCTTCTAAAGGTTCTTGAAGGTCTTTGTTCTCCTCTTGTCATGTTGCTTGGTCTTGACTTGCGTTTTTGATCTTTTCTGCGCTTTTCGAAGAAGTTCCGATGTTGATCTTGGAGCATTCCGAGAAAGGAGTGTTCTTGGAGCGTTCCGGGGAGGATGCGTTCTCCTCCTTGTTCAAGATGTTAGCTACAGATTCTCCTAGCTTTTCTCTAAGCTTGTGTGTCCTAGCTCCAGTCATTGGCCTGCCTAGTTCAACCGGCTTGATGCCCTCATCAGCGATATACATATGTAATCACTTATATACAAACCTTTTAATGAAACTTGATATTCCGAAAATGTCATTCTCATTTATTTACTTAATTAGTTATTATTTAATGAAAAACATAAACTCACTCTTCTCTCTCCTCTCTCTCTCTCCTTTCTGGTTCATCTATTTCCTCACTCTGACTTGCAGCGCCGCCGCTCTATGAGAGTGTTTTCGACGTGCACCGCTGCTGTGGGACGTGCTATTGCCGTCGTTTGTCATTCTCCATTGCTTAATTCTTTATTTGCATCTTCGCTTTCGGTGTAAGAAGTTTAATTGCAAAATTAATTTTAAGATTGAAATTGATAATCTTGCTTTGGTTATTTGGTAGAATCTGGCTCGAATAAGACTTTGAATTGCTAATTGTTTGAATGCATAAGCTGAAACATAGTGCATTATTGGTTTAGAACTGCCTAAACGATCGAATTTGAGTTGATATGAGTTGATTTTTGTGATTGTTAAACTAAATAAGTTTTATGTTTATGAACTAGTTATACATAATTGAATCAGCTATACATTCTTGATTTGCATCTCTGCATTGGGCTGGAGAAGGTAATTTCGTAATTGATAATTTTGCTACGATTATTTGATAAATTTGGCTCGAATAAGACTTTAAATTGGCAACAATTGGAAGGTATAGCCTGAAACACAGTGCATTATAGAGTTAGAATTGCCTAAACGATCGAATCTGATTTTATATGAGTTCATTTTTGCGATAGCTAAACTAGTAAAACACAATAAGTTTTATGTTTATGAACCAGCTATACATAACTGAATCAGTTATACATTCTTGATTTGCATCTCTGCATTGGGCTTAATTGTGTAATTGATAAATTTGTTTTGATTATTTGGAAGAATATGGCTCAAATAAGAATTTAAATTGGTAACAATTGGAATGTATAGGCTTAAACATAGTGCATTATATATTTAGACCTGCCAAAACGATCCAATCTTAGTTGATATAAGTTTATTTTCATGATAGTTACACTAGTAAAACTCAATAAGTTTTACGTTTATGAACCAGTTGCACCAGTTATACATTCTTGATTTTTATCTCTGCATTGGGTTTAAGAAGGTTAATTGCGTAATTTAGAATTTTGCTTTGGTTATTTGGTAGTTACTGGCTCTAATAAGACTTGAAACGGTAACAATTGAAATGTATAGGCTTAACCATAGTGCATTATAGATTTAAAACTTCCTAAACTATCCAATCTGAGTTGATATAAGTTTATTTTCGCAACAGTCAAAATAGTAAAACTCAATAAGTTTTATGTTTATGAACCAGTTATACATAATTACATCAGTTATACATTCTTGATTTTCATCTTTGCATTGATAATTTTGCTTTGATTATTTAGTAGAATCTGGCTCGAATAACACATTAAATTGGTAACAATTGGAATGTATAGGCTTAAACATAGTGCGTTATAGATTTAGAACTTCCAAAACGATCCAATCTGAGTTGATATAAGTTGATTTTCGCAATAGTTAAACTAGTAAAACTCAATAAGTGTTACATTTATGAACCAGATATACATAACTGAATCAATTATACATTCTTGATTTGCATCTTTACATTGGACTTAAGAAGGTTAATTGCGTAATTGATAATTTTGCTATGATTATTTGGTAGAATCTCGCTTGAATAAGACTTTAAATTTGTAACAATTAGGTGAAACATAGTGCATTAAACTAGTAAAACTACATAAGTTATACAAAACTGAATCAATTTTTACTGTTTGTTTTAGCAGAACATTATGAAGCACACAGTAGAGGATATCACTTTGTCGGTGATAGAACATTGTCTATATGAGAGACTTGGTTAAGATGAAAATATGGTTAGATTGCAATTGTATTTCTATCGACCTACAATCAGAGATGAGTTTGAAGTGACTATTTGTGATGATGTGGATGTGTGTGGTTATCTAGCCTACATTGATGAATGTAATCGAAAGAAAACAACATTGCTCATGGATATCATAACTAGACCGGAAGAACCTCAGGAAAGAATGTCGAGACAAGTGTCGAGTGAAAACTCAAAGCTCTGTTGGTTGTAAAAATGGTGAGGGAGTAGCAACTGCTATTACTGTATGTTTTCTACCAGTTAGAGAGAATGAAATCGAACCACAAGATGGAAGTGTGGATATTATTTTTAAGAGATCGGATATTGTCGATGTCAATGTAGAACGTCCCACCCGTTGTAGAGAGTAGTCATTTGGCAGAGGAATGGGAAAACGGTTTGGGTTTGAGTTTGCGTCAAGAATTTGAAGATAAGAAGACATTGCAAGAAGTTGTGAATGGATCATTTGTCAACAACTTTTGTTTTGCTATTAAAAGATCTGAACTCTATCGGTTGTGGATTGTATGTAAGAAATAAGGCTGCAAATGGGGTGTACAAGCATCAAAGATTAAAAATATGAATATTTTCAAAATTATAAAGTACACAAAAATGCATACATGCTCTCGGATAGTTAGAGCGAGAGTAGTGGAACGAAGAGGCAATGCAAACCAGAAATAGTTGCAAGTATTTTGCAAGAGGATTTTCTTGGACAGATGAACACTCCAACTCCTAAAATTATCATGGGTCTTGTGAAGACAAAATTTGGCGTGAGTATATTGTACTCCACCGCGAGGAGAGGGATAAAAATTGTTATTGATAGGTGGTATTGCACTCTGGAAGAAAGCTACAAGATAATATATTCTTATTTATACAAGTTACAAAAGGTAAATGTGGGTACAGTAACACGGGTGCAAGTATTTGAGAATGGGAAATTCAAATACCTTTTCGTAGTTTTGGGAGTTAGCATTAAGGGGTTTAGCGGGATGAGAAAAGTTATTATTGTAGATGCAACATTCCTCAAAAACATATATGGTGGTGTATTAGTTTTTTTCATAGCTCAAGATCCTAATCGGCACCATTATTCAATTGTGTATGGTGTACTCGATGGAGAAAACGATGCTAGTTGGACATAGTTTTTCCAGACTTTGAAGACAATTATACTAGATTCTTTCAAATTGGTATTTGTAAGTGATAGAAATGCAAGGCTCATCGGCGCCATAGATAATGTGTATGTAGAAGCCCATCACGGGTACCGCATATGGCATATGTCACAAAATGTGAGAGCTCATGCTTCTAATACCAACAAAGCTATAGTTGGTTGGAAATTCATGCAGTGTAGTAGGCAGTACAGAGTTGCCGATTCAACTCTGAATATAGTTTATTTGTGAGAAGATTCTCGTATGCAGCCAGATATTTGGAGGAAAATATTGTGAAGGAAAAGTGTGCTAGGTGTGTCTTTCCGGGAGAAAGGTATAATATCAACACAAGCAACAGTGTGGAGTCTATGTATAGTGTGTTTAATGAAGCAAGGAAGTTCTCCCTAATACCCATGCTTGATACAATCCTCAAAACATTTTCGAAGTGGTTTATTGATCTTCAGGTAGAAACAAAGAAAGGTACGATCGAAAAAAAAATTGGTGCCTTATATGGAGAACATAATGCACGATTCACGGGCTGTTGCCGAGAGGTTGATTATGATGGCATTAAACACCTTTGAATTCGATGTTGTTGGTAGTGATGGAAGACTTATTTTGTTTGCTTGGAATCGAAGAGTTGCAGCTGTAGAGTGTTCAACATCGAAAAGTGTATGTATCTCCACGCATTAGTTGCATTCATTCATTACCATAAGATCAAACCTCGACCTTGTAATATCCAATTACATGAGCTTTGTTATATCTATTATTGGTCCGAGTTGTAGGCACTTGCGTATACTAGGTCTATTTTGTTGGTGCCCGAGATGTCATAATGGGATGTTCCGGATTACATCAAAGCCAAAGAAATCATACTGTTGGAGCATATGGACATGTCTCACTATCTTTTTATTTTTATAATTGAAATAAACAAATTGGGTTTTTACATTTTGTTGCCTACTTGGCCCTTGTAGCCTTTTAAGTCATATGAATATTTTGTTATTTTAATAATGAGTGACAATATATTTTTTTTGTAATATTGTTTGTCTTACAAAATAATACAAGAATATGGGTATTTATAAGTAAAATAATCTACAATGAGACTAAATTCTTATAAGTTAACATTAAGATTGTTATATTTTGTGTAGATAGTGATGAATGACTGTATATATTGTTTTAAAATAAAATTAAAATAACATTCTTAGACTTAATTACATTAGTCTACCATATTCTTTATAGATTTAGTGTGACTTTCTAAATTTAAAATCATGTTATAATTTAAAGCTACAAATATATATTGATTCTAGAATTCTAATACATAAAGCACTTAAAGTCATTAGCTAATCTATTATAATCTACTATAAAACTAAAAAAATAAATTTTTAAGGATATGTAATACTAAGTTTAATGGAAATCATCAAAAGTATAATTTATCTTAATTTTATAAGACAGGTAACTAGTAGTACAACTATGTCATAAAAAATGTGTAATTTTTGTTAGGCACCAACAACTGAAATTTTCGTTAAGACATGTGCATACCTAATTTCGTTGGTATATAATCATAAAAAGAAAGACATTTCTTTCTCCTCCTCACTTCTTGCCTCTCTCGACACCTTTTCTTCTCTCTTCTCTAAAAAAATTATTCTCTCATCTTTTATCTCAAAATCTTCTCTCATATGTTGTCTCTCCTCTCCTCTCTCGACTTCATCTTTCACAGTAAGTTCTCCTTTCTCGACTTCTTCTCTCTCGTTTTCTTTTTTTAGTAACAGATTTTGATAAAAGGTTCAATTAAAGTTAGGGTCTTGGTTAGTTAGGGTTTGTAGAAAAAAATTTGAGCTTTGATTTTGAATTAGTCAATTTTGTTTATGATTTACTTTTAGGTCTTACATGGTGTCTTGGACCGAGGAGGACGACATCGACTACTGCGAGGAAGAAACCAGTGAAATGTTTAGGCGAATTGAATATGTCCAAGACAGTGGAGGAGAAATTCCTCAGAAATGTCCATATGGTGAAGCTATTATCGTGGAAAAAATAAATGAGCATGCTTGAAACAAGATTTATTTCAAATATCGAGTGTATAGGGTGAGAAAGATGTTGTTTAGTCTAACTAGTATATTTCAAACGATGCCAAGTTTAACTAGTATATCTAGTGTTATTTCTTTCCTCTAATTGATGTTGTTTAACTAGTAAATCTAGTGTAACTAGTATTATTTCTTTACTCTAATTGTTGTTGTTTAACTAGTACATCTAGTGTAACTAGTATTATTTCTATAGTCCAACTGATATTGTTTTCACTCACGGATGGATGGCCTCGACAGGAAAATAAGTTGCTATACAAGGAGAGTGTGAAAACCTCAAATATAGTTCAAGAAAATGGAGAAGAAGATAGCAATGTACAAGGCGGATGTGGCGGTGCTGAAGAATGAGATGGGGGAGCAAAGGGCATTGGTTGCTAAGCTTGTAGAGAGGATCAAACAATATTTCGATCCTTTGTAAGATTGTCAAATATTTTGAGTGATGTTAGTCTAAGTATTTAAGCATAATAATATTTCGAGTGATGTTAGACACATAAAGATGTTTGAAACATATAAACATAACCTTCAACACTTAAACATGTTTGAAACTTATAAACAAAACCTTAAATTACTTAAACACAAATTGATAAATGAGTTTTTAACTTAGGTAAACTACCAAATTATTCACACAGTAACTAATAAATGAAATTGCCAAATGTATACTAACCTCAAGAAGAAGTACGAAACCAGGGATGGCCCAACCTGTACCTGAGACCGTGCATTTGAAATGCTTCATTGAACTAGAAATGATTCCTAAAATATGTTAAAATGCGTGTATATCAACTCCCCCAAACTTAGACTTTGCTTGCCCTCAAGCAAACGCGTAGAGCTAAGATGGAAGAGAGGTTGTTGACAAAGGGAATATCTCGCTTCAAACAAACAACCTACCAGGCCAAAAAGCTGAAATCCACAAGTGTAGTACCCTTATTCCATTATAAAAACACAATCTACTCTCGTCAAGGCTTAGCATCCTAACCAAATATCCCTAGTGCTTAGATGGACTCTAAGAAACACAAATTTGATTCCTATTTCTAAAGGTGCAGACTTCGAGAGGGGTTCTTGATCATAGTCATATTGATGCAACTTCTAAGAGGTTAGCAAGACTTAATTGCTTCAACACATTTATCATTCATTGTTTACATTCAGTTTTTGCTCAAACTCATGATTTTTGCTCCAGCTTTATTAATGATCGCAAGGAAGTACGGGTTTACACACAGCCCTAATTCACCTTAGGCGTCAATATCTTAGCTTTCTCAGTGAACACGAAAAAGTACGGTTTTACGCACAGTCCCCGTTCACCTTAGGCAATATCATATTGGTTTTATCAATGAACACAAGAAAGTACGGGTTTACGCACACTCCCCGTTCACCTTAGACCTCATTAAGTGAGCTGGGTTATTTTTTTGGTTATAATGTTTCTAGTTGGCTGGCTAAGCTCAAGTAAGGATCAAAATCAATGCATCTCAAGCCCCTAATTTGGCAAAGTTAAATTCAATTTAAGAGGAAACAAACCAGGTCCTTTCAAGATACAACATAAGCAAAGGTTTCAAATGATCTACCAATTAGGTTTCGAAAGGGAAACACCGCAGGTCCAAGAGTTCACTATGGTTACTAACCAATCAACCTAGCAAGAATGTCTATCATTAACAAGATGGTTCCCAAAACTCTAGACTCAATCCTATGTGAATGCAGTGCAGCTACATGAACACTCTATTTTTGAATGATGCATTTTCAGAAATTTTTCAAATTTCTATGGATTTTCTATGCCTTACGTAAGATGCATGATTATGTGGAAAATTCAAACTAAGAAACACAGAAAACATGTTAATAACAATTAGGACTCTCCCCCAAACTTAAACAACACAGTCCCTTGTGTAATCAAAGTCGGAAGGAAATCCTAGAGTAATTAATGTAAATGTATATACAAAGAGATTTGGGGTCGTTTACCTCACCAGTAGAGTTTCCATCCAGTAGGGTCGTCATCGAGGCTGGTGTCGTGGGGTTATGGTTCCTGTTGTTTCTCTAGCGGGGTATTGAAGGTGAAAAAATTTGTAGTTGATCTGATTGGGTCCAAAAAGTTTGCATCCATTTGCGGTTGAAAGTTCTTGGGTTGGAAAGCCTCTGGGTGGTGTTGTTGCGGCTGGAAATCTTGTTGTTGGGACTCATGTGGCGGTGGTGCGGTCCTTGATCTTCTTCGGCGGCGAGTTTGTTTCCTCTGAAGTGGTTGTTCAGGACTCGACTCTAGATGTAATTATGGGGTTCTCTCCATGGCGTAGTTGTACTGCTCGAAGGGAAGGTCAACTGTTGGCGCAGGTTATATGGATTCATCTAGATCAAGATGAAATGGTTCTGGTAGCGCGTCGTGCTGTTGTTGAGAATCCATTAGTCTCTTTGTGTATGAGGATGCACGTCGCGGTTGTTCTGATGTGAAATGCTCTTTGACTTCCTGTGCGGTTGACGTGGAGCACGGCGAGGTTGGGAGTTTGGTTCTGTGACTTCTGGAGGAATCGAGTCCCTTGTGGGGTGAGAACTGGAGCTAATCTTGAAATCTCTGAACTGCTCTTCTAACGTGGTCACCTTTTTAGAAATCCATTTACAGAATCGTTTCAGAAGACCAATGTTTTTGTGAGCTGCTGCCACTCCTTTGGTCATCTGCGGGTGTGTGTACTCTTCAAAATAAAAACAATCTGGTGCTTTGTCTGTCTGCTCAGACGACACTTCTCTCTGCTCTTGTGGATCTATTCTCTCACCTTGAGGGTCCTTGCGACTTCGTTTCCCATAAAGTATCTCTTCTGGTGGAATGAAAGCAACATTACCTATTTTGTTGAGTGCGGTGTATTCCACGTGGGGTAATCCAACCCATGAGTCATTTCCTGAATCTGAATTCTTGAAATTATATAGCACAGCCCCACCTGGTGGTGAAGGTGATAGAAACCGATTTGTTCTTAGGTAATTTGCATCGATCCATTCTGGGGGGATTGGCATTGATTTTAGTGGAATGTTATATTCCTTAAGAATTCTTGTCACTATCCCGCTCATTCGAATAATTCCCTTAAACCTAGATACTCATCTGCGGTAGTTGGTCAGATGCTTCATTAACCCTTTAGTGAACCCGACTCCTTTTGCTTCTCCTATGAATACCCAGTCGTAATCTCTAGCGTTGTTGAGAACTTGGACCAGAGCTTGGTCAATCATCTCCAATTCAGTTACCCGTACATATCTTGATTTGTTTCTAGCGAAGCAATTGTTGGCAATGACTCTATGGTAGTAAAGAATTGCCGGATTTCTTATGCTCGCACACTTACTGTCAGAGGGTTTATATGGAGTCAGACCTGCCATCACAAGCCAAAAGTAATCCAACTCATCTCTGTTGAATTCTGTGTCGAGCCCGTCGCAAGGAGGAAGTTCAAAGAGCTATTTGAATTGTGTCACTGTGAATGAACTCTTGATGTTGTTGACTTCGAATGTGAGTTCACCAAATCCTCCTGTTCGCCTCAACCTGTCGTGCTTACTGGAATATTCGCGCAACGTGACTGATGCGAGGAATTGAATTGTTTCCGTTGGATATGATTCTCAAGAATTGGACACGACCTGTGTTAGTCCACTTGAATGTAGTAGGAAATCGAGGTCCTTGGCAATCCCGAGCTTGACTATAGTGGGTCGATGTACGTATCTTGTACCTAGAACTCGCATTTGTCTAAAGGCGTTGATAGCGTCTTTATACCCGACTTTCCGCCGTTCCCCATCGCAATCAAAATCGTCTCCTCGGTTGTCTCCTTATTCATACTTTCGTCATTGTCAAGCATGTCATCGCTTGCTGGCTCAAGATAAACGGCCTTGCCGCTGCGGATCTCTTCTCGCTTTTGCATTAGATCTGAGGCTGAGTTGTCGTCTTCAACGTATAATGATAATTCTTCCGCCATTGAACGTGTTGTTCGTTTTCTTGACAAAGATCCCTGCATTTCCTCATTGTGACTAAATTGACCATACGGTGAAGCTGCTGTGTGGAGTGAGGTCGAGTTGCAAGTGGCGCGTGCAAGAGTGGTGAGGTGCGGGACACTCGGGTTGAGCGTGAGCTACGTGGTGCTCTAGTGAGGGCGCGTGTGGCACTCGGGCGGAGAGGTCGAGTGCGGCGGACGACTTGTGTGCATGCGGTGCGGGAGCTGCGTGGTGCTCGAGTGAGGGCGCGTGGTGTGAGCTGCGTGGTGCTCGAGTGAGGGCGTGTGCGGCACTCGGGTGGAGAGGTCGAGTGCGGACTCGAGCGGTGTGCAATGCAGGACGGGAGTGACGTGCAGTGCGGGACGGGAGTGGTGTGCGGTGTGTGGTGCTCGAGTGAGGAGCGCGGGACGGGAGTGGCATAGCGAGTGCGGCGTGCGAGAATCGTGAGGTGACTCGGACGGTGGTGACTCGACTGATGGTCGAGTGGAGTGCGGGACTCGTGAGGTGACTCAGACGGTGGTGACTCAGACGGTGGTGACTCGGCTGGTGGTCGAGTGGAGTGCGGGACGGGAGTGGCGTGGCGCTGGAGCTTTCCTAATTAAAATCAAAGAAGAATAAGTGAGGTGAGTGAGAAGAGTAAGTGAAGTGATTGAGAAGAATAAGTAAAGATGTGTGAAAGAGAATGGAGGTGGAGTGAATTTATGGGGATAAGAGTGAAGTGGTGGATGGCGTGGGGAGACAAGGTGATGTCTCTTCATCACTTTTTTTTTTTTTCATAGGTCCGGTCGAGTTGCGGCGTGGTGAGCGTGCTGTGGTGAGGTCCAGTTCACAAGATTCCTGGAAGTTAAAATCAAAACCAATGAAACAAGAAAATTTGTCAAACGCAATCTAAAATATTTACAAAGGATATCATGGTATTGCCTCCCAAGTGCGCTTGTTTAAAGTCACGAGATAGACTCTCCACACTCATTAGAGGCGAGGTGGTTCATCGAGAAGAACCGAATTTCTCTCGGGTTTAGTTTTGGTGGCCAAGTAGGGATTAACTCTCTAACCGTTCACTGTGAAATTTTCACCATCTTTATTTATAAGTGTTACAACTCCATATGGTAGAAATTTTCTGACTGTGAACGGACCAAACCATCTGGATTTCAGCTTTCCAGGGAACAACTTAAGTCTCAAGTTGAATAGTAGTACTTGACCACCAGCTGTGATCTGCTTTGGCACAATCTTCTTGTCGTGAAATGTCTTAGTTCTTTCCTTGTAAATTTTTGAACTCTCGTAGGCTTCAAGTCTGGCCTCCTTTAACTCATGCAAATCCATAAGTCTTTTCTCTTGAGTGTTTTTGAGGTCAAAATTTAAGAATTTAGTTGCCCACAGTGCCTTGTATTCCACTTCAACCGATAAGTGACATGACTTCCCATAGAGTAACTAAAACGGTGTTCTTCCAATTGGAGTTTTGAATGTTATTCTGTACGCCGACAGTGTATCATCCAACTTGACTACCTAGTCTCGTTTTGACACTCCCACTACTCTTGCTAGAATGGCTTTTATCTGTTTGTTTGATATGTCCACCTGTCTGCTTGTTTGAGGGTGATACGGAGTTGCTACCTTGTGCTTAACCCCATGCTTTTTCAATAAACCCTCGATTACCTTGTTAATAAAGTGAGTACCACCGTCACTTATTACGACTCTTGGAATCCCAAACCTTGGAAAGATGATACTCTTGAAAAGTTTCAGTACTACTTTAGAGTCGTTTGTTGGGCATGCAATTGCTTCTACCCAGTTGGAAACGTAGTCAACTGCTACCAGAATATAATTGTTTCCATGTGACGGAGGGTTAAATGGCCCCATAAAATCAATGCCCCAATAGTCAAAAACTTCAATCTCCAATATCGAATTCTGTGGCATCTCATTTCTCTTGCTGATGTTACCCATTCCTTGACATGAATCGCACTTAGAGATAAATGATTGAGTGTCTCTGAACATAGTCGGCCACCATAAACCTGATTGGAGAATTTTTTGAATTGTCTTGAATGTGGCAAAATGATCACCATACGTTGAACCATGACAGTGTTCAAGGATTCCCTGAACCTCTTCTTCTGCAATACATCTTCTACATAACCCATCAGCCCCTTTTTGTATAAATATGGCTCGTCCCAAAAATAGTGATTCACATCTCTGAAAAATTTCTTTCTCCGATAGAAATCCATACTTTTTGGGACTTCACCAACAACGAGGTAATTTACCAATTCTGCATACCAAGGTAGTGTGGCTCCAGCGAACATACTGCTGATCTGGTGAAAATTTTCTAACACTTTCAGGTTCCAGAGGTGTGCTGGCGACTCGAGTTTGACGTCCGAGTTAGGTTCCACTCGAGTGGTCACTCCCTTGAACGATATAAGTTGCTCTTCCGGCATGGAGTCATCTATTGGGATCAAGTCTTCTATCATCATTTATGATAGGTGATCGGCTACCCCGTTCTCCACTTAAGGTTTGTCCACTACTTCCATGTTAAACTCTTTCCGTAGCAGTATCCACCTCAGTAACCTTGGCTTAGCATCCTTCTTTTTCATCAGGTATTTTAATGTTGTGTGATGTGTGTGCACAATTACCTTGAAACCCACAAGGTAAGATCTAAATTTCTCAAAAGCAAAGACCACAGCTAGGAGTTCTTTTCCAGTAGTTCCATACTTGACTTGGGCGTCGTCAATTGTCCTGCTGGCGTAATAAATAACATTCATCTTCTTGTCCTTCCTCTGACCTAGGAGTGCTCCCACTGCATAATCACTTGCATCGACATAATCTCGAACGGTAGAGTCCACTCTGGAGATTGGACTATTGGGGCGGACACTAATGCTTCTTTGATTTTTAAAAACGTCTCAAGGCAGTCCGAGTTAAATTCGAACTCGACTTCCTTACATAGTAAGCGTGTGAGTGGTCTTGTTTTTTTTGAAAAATTCTTGATGAATCTCCTGTAGAATCCAGCATGTCCTAAGAAACTTCTGACATCTTTTACTGTCTTAGGGGATAGCAGCTGAGCCATTACCTCAATCTTGGCTTTATCAACATTAATACCCTTTTCTGATATCTTGTGCCCCAGAACAATACCTTCCCTAATCATGAAATTACACTTCTCCCAATTCAGCACCAGATTTGTTTCCACACACCTGCTAAGTACCCTGCATAGATTTGACAAACCAGAGGAGAAGGAGGAGCCATAGACAGAGAAATCGTCCATGAAAACTTCAACCATCTCTTTGATCAGATCTGAAAAAATAGAAGTCATGCAGCGTTGGAAAGTAGCAGGTGCATTACACAAACCAAATGACATTTTTCTATATGCAAATGTTCCATCGGGGCAAGTGAAAGTGTTTTTTTTCTTGGTCATCAGGATGTATAGGGATTTGAAAGAATCCACTATATCCATCTAAGAAGCAGTAGTATTTGTGATTAGCTAACCGTTCTACCATTTGATCAATGAATGAAAGTGGAAAGTGATCTTTCCTAGATGATGAATTTAAATTCCTATAATCAATACACATTCTATGGCATGTGATAGTTCTAGCGGGAATTAGTTCATTTTTTCAATTTTAACCACAGGGATTCCTCCTTTTTTAGGAACGCAATGAACAGGTGAAACCCACTTACTATCAGAAATTGGATAGATAATATCAACATCCAGTAACTTACGAATTTCTTTTTTGACCACTTCTTTTAGATTTGGATTCAACCTTCTTTGGTGCTCAAGGCTTGAATGTGATTCGTTTTCAAGATGAATTCTATGAGTGCAAAGACTAGGTGATATGCCTTTAATGTCAACTAGAGAATAACCTAATGCCCTCCTAAATCTTTTTAATTCGTTTAACAGCATGCTCAACTCATCACTCCTCAAAGAATCATTCACAATGACAGGATAAGTGCAGTTAGAACCCAAGAAAGCGTACCTTAGTCCTGCTGGAAGTGGTTTCGGTTTGACTTTGGGAGCCTTTAGCTCAGACCACTCGTCAGAAGCAGTTGATGTGGTGCACTGGAGTAAATCAAACTCGAGTCCAGAACTCAAGTCTGACGTAGTTACTGTCAAATTTTGGTGTACTGGTTTAACTTTAGTAGTCAGTGCGACCAATTCTTCAATCACCACATCATTCTTTACTGGACTGTGAACATCAAGAAGTTTCCTAAAACATTCAGCTTCCATACTCAAATATCCATTCGTACCTGACTTAGTCAAAGCAACCTATAGGTGGTCATCTGCAGTCAATTCCTCTAATAACTCATCAGCCAAAGCATCCATTTCCTGAACTGAGAATATTTGACCTTCTATGGTTGGTTTTTTCATCGCATCATTGATGTTGAACTTCATTCTGAAGTCTGGTCCGAGGTTAAGTTGGATTTCTCCTTTCTGAACATCAATGACTGCTCCAGCAGTAGCCAAAAACGGTCTTCCAAAGAGTAATGGGTCCTTAGGTTCCTCATCCATGTCTAAAACAACGAAATCAGTTGGTATATGGACTCCTCCTACCCTCACAAGAAGATCTTCTAAGATGCCGTGAGGGGTTCGTACTGACCTGTCCGCTAGAACCTATGATATCTTGCAAGATTTTAGTTATAGAAACCCACTCTTCTTGCAACAGAAAGTGGCATGAGGCTTATTGATGCTCCAAGATCGCATAGGCACTTGCTGAAGGATAAGGGTCCCAGTGAGCAAGCAATGGTGAAGGTTCCAGGGACACCTAGCTTCTTTGGTATTGCTTTTCTTTGAATGATGACATTGATTTCGTGAGTGAGCACGACCATACATTCGACCTCTTTCGTTATTTCCTTAATTGCATCTTTAAGAAAGTTCTGGTAAGGTGGCATAAACATAAAGGCATCTAATAATGGGACATTGAGCTCAATGCTTTGAATTTGCCTGTCAAAATGTGCTTTGTACTTCTCAGTGACTTCCTTTTTGAATCTCTGTGGGAAAGGCAACTGTGGTTTGTAAGGAGGGGGAACAAACGGTTTAACTGTTTCTTGTGGTGCTGGCTGCTTTTGAGCTTCAGATGGTGTCACTTGAGTATTTGGCTCGAGTTGGAATGCAGGAGTGACATTTTCCGCTGAATGTGGTGAAATTTGCTTTACTCGGTTGTGGTTAACTGGCACTAGGGAGTCGAGTTGGATTTCTGGTAAGGACTTTTCAGCCTTATCGCTGATAAGGTCATCTTCCTCTTCTTGATCCATACTGTCCTCAATATATTTTGTACGTTCGACGCGAATTAGTAACTCACGTCCACTTCTAAGGGTGATTGCATTAGCGTGGTACTCGTTCGGATTCTGAACTACTTTACATGGGAGTTGCCCGCTTGTTTTCATAGTTGAAGAAGAGGCTTGCTGATTCTCGAAAAACTTTAGCCGTGAGTTTAGTGTTTCGAACTTACAATTGAGGTCATGATGTGATGCATCAATTTTGGAGTGTACTTCAGCTATTTTCTTAGTTAGTTATGTTGCAGTTGCTGTCTGACCTTTTAGTATTTGTTGCAGAATATCCATGACTTCTGGGGTCTGTTGAGGAACAGTTTGAGCTGGAGGTTCATATCCTAGGGGAGTCGGCTTACTTGGTTGATAGCTTTGGGGGTATTGGTGCTTAGGGATGTATGGTTTGGGTTGGTTGTGTTGTTGCTTGGGTGGGTAGATTTGGTCTTATGGGTTAGCAACATTGGTGCTTCTGTAAGAGAGGTTAGGATTATGTTTATAGGCGTTGTAAGGTTCGTATCCATTGCCCTGGTTCTGAACATAGCTGAGTTCTTCAATCTGTTCATCCTCCTCATACTCGAGTTCTTCTTGACATACCTGGTTGACTGGTTTCTGATGTACTGCTAGCTGTCTGTCCAAATTTACATTCAGTGCGTTTTGCTTACGGGGTCTGAGTGTACCATACCTCGCACAATTCTGTCGTATTCTTCGTTGTATTGACCATCTGCTTGAGCTAAATTCTCTACTAGCTCCCAACCGTCTTCAACATCCTTGTTGGAAAAATTCTCATTGCTTGATATGTCAAGGAGCAAACGTATCTTAGGATGAACACCACGGTAGAGTGTGCTGAGTAGAGACGCTGTAGTAAAACCATGATGAGGGCATTGAGACAGGTAAGTTTTGAACCGCTCCCAAGCTTAAGAAAATGATTCGCTGTTCTTTTGTGCAAAGCTAGAAATTTCATTGCGGAGTTTTGTAGTCCTTGACGTGGAGAAGTACTTTGTTAAAAAAAGCTTACTTACACTCATCCCATGAAGTGATTGTGCCTGTAGGTATGTGCTTTTCCCAGAGGTGTGCTTTGTCTCCCAATGAAAACGGAAACAACCAAAGTTTCAAGGCATCCTCGTTGATGCCATTGATTTTAACCATGTCACGAAGTCTTTCAAATTCATCTAGATGGTCGAGGGGATCCTCAGCTGATAGCCCGTGAAACTTGTTGTTCTGAATCATGGCAATTGTACCACTTTTAATCTCAAAATTGTTGTTAGGTATAGCAGGAGGTATAATCCCATGTCACAGTGTGTGTGTGTGTGTGTGCTAGGTGCATCACACGCCCCAATTGTTTGAGGCCTCCTCTGGTGAGGTCCCATTGCAGGTATATCTTGGGGGACATGATGTGTGTTTGATTCGGTAGGGTGATCCATTGACATGATGTTGTCTAGATCGGAGTTGGTACAATTTCTCTGCTTTTTCAACTGACGTGGGAGTCTGTCGATACTGTCTTTAAAACTTAGAAGGTTCTGACTCCTTTTAGAGTGTGTATGCATGCAACATGTGACCTCAACTCGAGTGGTAAGGTCAAGTTGATTAGCAGAATTGCAAATTCACCTGAGACAGAACCAGAAGAGGGTGAGTAACGTGGAGCAAAAATAACTTGATCTCAGAAAGTCTAAAATTCTAAATATAGCTAACAAATACCCAGTTGGCAACGGCGCCAATTTGATAACAAGATTTTTCAATGTTTTTCAAATCCTATTATACTGATGTCGATGTAGTACAATAGGTGTCAATCCAAGTGGGAGTGTAACTAGCAATTAGAATGTGATAGACTACTCTAATTCAAGCCATGTTAATTCAGTGGTTTGTTATCTATCAACCTAATTGAGCAATTTAGACAACGGGAACCGAAAGCAAAAGTGAAAAATAAACAACGGAACAAAGTGAAGTAGAAAATAACAGCAGAATAAAGTGCAGTAAATAGCAAATGTCAAGTGTAAACAATAAATAAGAGAAAGGGTTTCTTAAGGGGTGGAGATCACGGATCAGCGTTTCACTTAAAGTCATTAAATCGCTTAACAAACTCAAACAGAGCGGATCTCTAGGCAATAAACTCATAACTACTGAGTCCACTCTCGTGGTAAACAGCCTTAGCAAAGTTATCAACCGACCTTATCATCATAAGCGTTTAACAACCTAGCTAGCGTGAAACAACAGTTTGAACGAGCCTAATAAACACCTTAGACAACTAATTCCTTAGGCTAAGAATGTAGATCTTTGAGACGGTTAAGTCAGACTGTTCAACGCACCCGTCGAGAGTTAAACGTCTAAATCATGTTTCAATTGATCAGAAAGGAATAAACATTAACAACGCCGAAACAAAAGAGATGATATTATTCTACTCTTAAGCGACTTAGATGACTTTAAGGTCCACGCTGATCTAGTTCATTCCCTCAGGAACCCCAAATTAACTACTCAGACTTCATAGGTATAACAATCAAGATAACACTCAAGGTGGAAGATATAACAATATAATTCAGAAAGTAAACTGAGAATAAAAACAAATTGAAACTAAACTGAAAAGATCCTAAAATGAAAGTGGAGTTCTTCTTCTTGGATTACAACAATGAAAAACTGGAAGGGTTGTGAAACAGTGTTCAAGCGTGTTTTTCTTTGTAACCTTATGGGGGTATTTATACTCGTCCCCCCGTTTGACCTAAAAAGTAAAACGAAGAAAACTTAAGAAAGATAGTTGACTCGACTTCGTGGACCGAGTCGAGTCATTGGGCCATCAAAGGTGTAGTGGGCATGGCCCGTCAGAAGTAAAGTGGAATAGGCCCGTCAAAAGTGAAGTTGACTTGGCACGTCAAAGGTGGTTCCGCACGTCATCCGAGTACCACTAGGAAAGTTACCACTCAGTGCAAGTCCGAGTCCCACAGGATTGCCGCTGAGTACCAATCCGAGTCCCATTTCCTGAAAGTAACCCCAAATGCAATGTGTATGCTATGCAAATGTAACATGCGCGTACATCCTATATATGACTCGAATATGACGTAAATGCATTATATATGTATGAAAAGTGAGCTGGAAATGGTTCTTAAACATGTTAAAATGCGTGTATATCAGGTGGGTCGGGTTCAGCTGTTAAATCTCGCGGGGTTAAATTCGTTATTTGACCTATTTTCGATTTTTCTTTAATTTTTTATTTTTGTTATTCAATTCTATTTATTAAGTTTGTTTTGAGATCATACGGCAAGTGATATGGTGTTCTGAGGCAATAACTCAATGATTTCCTTGAGGCTTTAAATACTCACTTCTCTATGAAGGATCTAGGGCCCCCTCACTACTTTCTTGGAGTAAAGGTACAATTTCATTCACGTGGTTTCTTCTACATCATATGCTACTGACATCCTTTACCAAGCTGCAATGTCCGTCTGTAATCCCATAGTCACACCTCTACCTTTATGCCTTGACAGCAGTAACTCTGAACGCTTCTCTGAGCCACCCTACTTTCATAGCCTTGTAGGAAAGCTCCAATACATAACCATAACGAGACTGGTCATTCAATTTGCTATAAACTACATTTGCCAAAGAATGCATTTACCAATAGTTACAAATTTTCAGTTACTTAAGCGGATATTACGGTATGTCAAGGGGAAAAATCACTTTGGTATTCACATCAAAAAGGATACAAATTTGACACTTATAGCATTTTTTGATAGTGATTGGGCTGGCTATAAAGACACTCGACGTTCAATTCAAGCTTTTGCACCTTTCTTGATTCCAATATGATTACCTAGTCAGCAAAATGCCAAATTACATTCTCGAGATCCTCCACAGAGGTAAAGTATCGGGTTCTACTTGGTTATTGTTTCTTCTTTGTGATATGGATATTCCTCAATTATGCGCAACACTTCTCCAATGTGATAATTTATCTGCAATTTATCTCAGTGCTAATCCAGCCCTCCATAACAGATCCAAGCACTTTGATACTAATTATCACTACATTAGGGAATAGGTAGCCTTCGAACTCATCAAAAATAGACATAACTATGCATCTTTTCATCTTGGAAAACTCCGTGTATCGGCATTTGTTACGCCAAGTTTGAGGGAGGGTGTTAGTATAATGGGCCTAAATTCAAGCCCACTCCAAAAAATTCCTCTAAATTTAGAAAGTATGCTCACTTTACAACATATGGTGAAGAAATCGATCGTACAACAACATATCAGACCTCCAACTCTAAAACCTGAAAATTCTACAACATTAGTTGATGCTAAGGAGATAGGAGTGCTTTGCTTTAATCGCTTCAGTTCTCTCTTATCCTCAAGTGAAGACTAGACTAGAAATTTTAGATTGTTCTTTTGATTCTATATAATATGTATCCTTGTAATTCAACCACAACTCATCAAAGCAATGTAAAGTAAATTTGTTACTTCTTCTTCACCATTCACACTCGGATGGGTTTTCGTAAAAACATGCTGACCTATTTGAGTTTGGAGGAGGAGTAGTGAACCTATAAAAACCAGTCGAACCTGGTATTGTATATGATGCAGGCGCATAAGACTACAAAGATGTTCAATGTGCTTTTGGATATGACGAAACATTCATCTCTAGAATTTCAGTGGGAAACTCTACGTATCTATGCGCGAGTTCAAGGCCTTTTTCGTGCTATCTCCATTTTCCTTTGATCACCTTTCCATTTATCAAGGAAGATATGAGTGACTCTAACTATATCTGTCACCAACGTTGAATCTCTTAATTCCATCTATAAAATCATTGTTGAGCTTCGTTTAGGTGTCAAAATCTTTGGCACGCCCTATTAACTTAATCGACAAGGAAGAAGAAGACGTGTTACTGAAGGTAACCAAAGAGGGTCATTGGTCCATAAAAGCAACTGACCGATGTAATGGATAGTTAAGAAGGGACAAGAGTGACTAAGTCTTCATTAGTCACAAAGGAACCTTTGGAGTGGACCGCTGGATAAGAGAGATCCATTGGAGGCGCTGAGACCCAAGGGATCACGTGAAGAGGGAAGATGCGCCTTGAGATCCGTCTTGCTTTGGTATTGATGGAAGACTCTCCTCTTCTTTCCTCTTATAGATTTTTTTTTTTTTTAGTGAATTGTCTTTATTTGAGCAAAGCCCTAGTAGCCTATATATATATATATATGTGTGTATAACCTTAGTCAAATTAAGTAAGAAAGAAAAATTTCTTCTTCTCCATTCTCGACTACTCTCTCTCAATCTCTCTCTATCATCATCATCGATGATGATGATAGAGAGAGATGAGGAGGAAAAGAGAGAGACAGTTTTAAAACAGAGTAATAATTTTCTTCTGTTTTGATGAATTTGGATTTCTTTTGGTTATAGGTTTCAGGAAGTGGTTCCATTAAACGCAGGAAACGTTTTGGGAGCAGAAGATAGAGGTCCAATTCCAAGATGGGAATCGATAATCCGTAGAACACTGAACAAATCCGAGAAAAAATCAGTTCATGATCAATCACCAAGCTGTAAAACCAACGTTCTTCTTCGAGCTCACAGTGCACCGTCGTCTCCTATCTTAGCACAAACAGCAAACTCCATTATCGCTGATGTTATGGTCGAGAATCTCGCTGCGGACCATTCCTTGGACTTAGCTACAGATGAGTTCATCGATGCTGCAACCGCTTTACCGAGTCTTGAGCCAGTGCAGAATCCAAACATGGACTGGCCTGAACGAGCTTTAGATGATAATCCTCAGATAGTTGGATCAGAAGGGAAGTTAAGGAGAGTTCTTAGTAGTAATGCTATGTTAGGGTTTAAGTTACCGGAGAATCCAACAGGAGCAAGTCGATTTGCTTCGGACGCAAGAAACTTGAAACGGTCACGGAGTTTTGAGACTTTAAAGTCGAATTGGGATGATATCAAAGAAGAAAATGAGAATAACTTATTCTCTTCCTCCGAAGGGGAAGAAGCTGCGAAAATCCTGTTTGATGATTCATCAAACGGAGATTCAGAGTCTTCTGATGATGAGGAGGAGGAAGGAGAGAAGATCGGAAACAGTTATGGATTGCCGGAAGATTTGGTAGAAGAGTGTCGGAAAGTGAAAGATAGTCAAAAGTATGTGAGGATTGTAAGTAAGCAGATGGTTGGGATCTATGTATCGGTTTGGATCCGTCGACGATTAAGAAGACACGTCAACAATTTGAAAGTCTCACCGGTTGGAGTTGGCTTGATGGGTTACATGGGAAACAAGGTAAGAAAATCAATAACCGTAATTTTAAACTAGCCCTACCTTGCTTCTCAAGTAATTTTAAAAATCTTAATGGAGCAATTTGTTGATTTATTTGTAGGGATCAGTGTCGATTAGCATGACGTTATATCAATCAAGGATGTGTTTCGTATGTTCACACTTAACTTCCGGTCACAAAGACGGTGCCGATCAACGCCGGAATGCTGACGTATACGAAATCATACGTCGTACTCGTTTTGCTTCGGTTCTTGACACCGACCAACCCAGAACGATTCCATGTCAC
>JAKUCM010003949.1:0-37023 GCA_023374145.1 Lepidium sativum | reverse complement strand
GTGATTCTTGGTTTTCCAAATCGATTTACGAATTTACTTAAAAATATTAGTGTTTGTTATACTATTTTTGTATTTTCAAACTTTATTTTAATTTAATACTGTGATTTTCCGGATTTACTAAACGGTTTTCAATTTTATTAGACTAATTTAGTACTCTATATTAGTAATTTCATTTTTATTTGTTTCAAATGTCTAGATCTCATAATCCCTAAATTTGTTATCTATCTAATGTCGGTGAGCTCCCCTGGCGACTCCTGGATCGGCTTCGAGATTTGTTCCCCCAACGCCTGGTGCTAGTATACCTCAGCCAGGGTTTTCTCCAGTCGCTGATACTGCTCATGCACCTCCCGGTGTGTTTCAGTGTCTAACACCAGATGCTACTACGGGGATGACTATCGAGGACATACTTTCTGATCCCGTCCACAAGTATCTCCCTAATCTTCATCTGAACCGTCCGACGGGAACTTTGTGGTATTACCTTTCAATTTTAATTTAATTAATTCATACTTTTATTATTAGTGAATTTAAATTTAATTTATTTATTTTATGTAGGTACGATGACGACGGGATTTTGCCAACGACTGTTCGATAGATCTTTGAATGAGATTTCCAAGAGCCGTATGCTAATTTTAGCCAGACACCAATCCACATCATCGTGTTACTAAAACTTTCTTTGTTACTTTTACTTTATTACAATATTTATTAAATACAATTAACTACAGTTGTTAATCTTTTTTTGTAGCAACGTTTTCACTCGGAGGTTTCCATTACGGGCCTAGTCAGCAAAGAGTTTGAGGTAGTCTTGCGTAGACAGATGAACGATCAGGTAGGTCGTTGGAAGAGTAAGTGGAAGAAGAAAGGCAATGAGGCAATGCCGCAGTGGTTCAAGGATTCGGTCTTGGGAGGCCTAATTCGGTACTGGGAGGATCCTAAGTCGCAAAAGAAAAATGCAAGCTGTCGGGCAACTCGGTTGTTTGACCCTGATGGGAGCGGTCCGCACAAGCATTGCTCGGGCCGAATTTCATTCAAAGCCTGAGCCCGCAAACTGGTAAATATTTTTAATTAAAATTAACGAATATTTTTAAATATATCATAATATATTTTAATCTTTTTCAGTAAGAGGAATCATGGAATACCTACCCTAATATCCTTAGCACTCTATACATCACCAAGCGGAACAAAGTCGGGGTTTTTGTGGACAAAAATTTTGAGAAGCTCTATAACGACGTCACTGTAAGGATGCATGAATTGACTCAAGAATGCAGTGATGAGAGCTCTGCATCTGGGGGATCATCTATAGCGTAGAAGAACCAAATATATTCAGAGGTAAAATAATTTTAAATTAGATCACTCTCCGTAAAAAGGGAGATTATTTGGAACATGTTCTCTCGGCTCAAGGATTGAGCAGTGTATCTCACCTGAAGGATTTTCACAATCCTCAGCAGCAACTACTGACCTTCGAGAGATAGTTGATCGGCATACCCAAGAGTTAGATCAGTCTAAAACCGAGCTTGCCAAAGCTAAGAAGAAAATCACGACCTACGATCGCTTGTGGTCTATACTAGCCAAGAAGGATCCAGAGCTAGCTCATGCGTTTACGGAGATCAATGCTGAAGACGAAGACACCGGCTCCGGCTCGGGGAATTTAGACCATTCCGACGATTTTTGATTTCTTAAAAACAATTTGTAAACTATTTTTAATTAATCAAATTTATTTTATTTTATAATTTTAGTATTTTATAATTTTAGTAATTTTTTCTTGTTAATTAATATACCGTTGCAAAGTAGTCGGAAAGACTTCCCTCGCAGTAAAGTCGTAAAAGATCACCTCGCATAAAAGTCGCAAAGACGGCCCTCACTGAGATGTCGCAAATCATGGCCTCGCAACCTCCTCGCAAGAACTGCCTCTCAGAGATGTCGCAGGTGTTGCTCTAGCAAATGTCGCAAAAGACTCACATTTCTCGGCATCATGTTCACATCGCAAAACTTGCTAGTCTTTTGCGACAGAGTAGCTTGAAAGGGCTTTGCGACGTTTTCGAGGCATCAAAAACCTTGCGACGTCTCAGCGAGGGAATCATGTTTGCGACTTGCAAATTGCGACATTTTTCTAGACGTCGCAAGGCCGTTTCTTTTAGTCTTTTGCGACATCTTCGCGAGGCAATTTTCCATCGCAAATGCTCAGTTTTCTTGTAGTGATCGTGAGCATCATCATATCATCATCATCACCTCCTTCAATACCATGAGTCTGATAATGTTTCATTGTTTGCCAATGTAATAAGTCATGATCTTCTCTATGTGAATCACGAACAAAGTTATGCAGTGCCATTGTTGCAGTTACAATCTTTATCCACCTAGCCAAATCATACTTTGGATGTTTACGGTATAAAATTCTCCATTTTGCTTTCCATACTCCAAATGTCTGCTCAATTACTGATCTCAAACCTGAATGTTTCTGGTTGAACAATTCTCGCATGTTTGATTGTGGCCCTCCCTTAAAAAACTGATCAAGATGATATCTATCCCTACGATGTGGTCAAAGGTACCCAGTCCTTGTGGGATATCCAGAGTCAACCAGATAATATTTTCCATTTGGTGGATGTGGAAAAGAAGATTCATTTTTTGCGCAATGAGTCAAAACCTTTGCATCGTGTTCCCTGCATGGGACACCGACATATGCATATATGAACTTCATCTCAAAGTTACATATAGTAAGAACATTGATAGTAGGCTCTGATTTTCTACCTCTGTAAGCTTCTGCATTTCTACTAGGAATGCGAACTGGGATATGTGTTCCATCAAGTGCTCCAATACAATCCCTAACGTATGGTCAATATCGAGTATCATCCCTCAAAAATGGGCTTACCCTTGTGAACTCGCCTTCTACTGGTTTTATTGAATTTGCTAAAGCAACTAAAAAGCATATTTGTAACAAGTAAATATGCAAGAGACAGATAAAGCATCTTGACTTATAAAAGTCTAATGCAAAGAATATGACTGATGGGTGTTTGTCATCTGGTTTTGTTTTTATGTTTAATCAAAACACACGTTCTAATAATAAAAATAAAAAATAACTATAATGACATTTTTGTAATAAAATCATAACTACAAAATGTTCAAAACATTTCTACAACTTTTTGTTTTATGAAATATGAAAAAACTATTCTAATAGTTAATACGTGATAATGGACTATTCTAATTATTATTTTTTGTTATTTTTGATTTCTCTTGGACTAAATCCTTCTCAGTTACCTTTTTTTATCAACCAACTTACTTGGAAAAGTATTTTTGCAAAAAAAAAAAAAGAAGCCTTAAAATACAAAAGACAATATAATTAAGGATGGGAGAGAAAATGCCAGCGCCGGATGGCCTTTGGCTCTCAGGCTATATAAATATAACAAAGCTCTAAAAGCTATAAAACATTCTCTTTTTAATTTCTTTTCATAATAAGAAAATGGGGAAATGCTTTCCTTTAATGATATTCCTCTTTTCTCTTTTTCTTCTTGTCCTTTATAACCTCGAAGTAGTTAATGCTGTTAGATGTAGCGGAAGGGAATTTGCCGGTAACCTCAGCTATGGTAAGAATCGTAAAAATCTCTTCTCTACTCTTGCTGACAAAGTTATCAGCAACGGTGGATTCTGCAACGCTTCACTTGGCGAAAGTCCCAACAGGGTTTACGCTCTTGCCCTCTGTGCAAGAGGCTACGAACGACAATCTTGCATCAATTGTATCGAAACTGCGATTCAGGGTATACTAGAAGGATGTAAAAACCGCATTAATTCGTTCACGTGGGACAAAGACAAGGTAGACAATATTTCTTGTCTTGTAAGTTCCTCAAACCACTCAACTTTTGGGAACCTCGAGCTTGGACCAGCTGTTAGATACGAAAGTCCAAAAGTTATTGACAAATCCAAAAACAACATGACCCTTTTCGCACAAGAGTGGAATTCAATGGCTAACCGGACCATCGATGCTGCCGCGAAAGCTGAAAATTCTACGGTACTTAAGTATTATAGTGCCCAAAAAGCCGGGTTCACAGAGTTTCCAGATGTTTACATGCTGATGCAATGCACACCCGACATAGCTTCCCAAGACTGCAAGACATGTTTGCGAGAATGCGTAACTCAGTTTGAAAGAGAGGTTTGGGGAAGAGAAGGAGGCGAGTTTTATCATCCAAGTTGTTTTTTCAGGTGGGATCTATATTCTTTCCATGGTGCTTTTGGTAATGTAACAAGAGTTCCTGCGCCTCCTCGACCTCCGGTTCTGGAAAAGAACAGTTCTGTAACAGAAAAGAAAGGTATATTAAACAAAAGAGTTACAGAATTGCCACAACAATTTGTAAGTATGATAAAGTGGTTCTCAGACTAAAGAGAGGTTAATGATTTGCAGGAAGAAGCATCGGGTATAAAGAAACTATCGCAATAGTTGTGGTTCTTACTTTCATTAATATTTTGGTGTTTATTGGCTTCATCAAAGTCTATGGACAAAGGAAAAAATCAAACAACATAATTACTGGTATGCATACCTTGTTTCTTGCTTCTACCAACCTTATGATGTAGAAAGTAAAGCTTATATTTATTTTATTTTTACAGTTGGTAGTGCTGAGTGTTCCTTAGATGATATATTCAACTCCATGATGACACAGGTATGTATTTAAAAACATTCAATCTATGATTATATCATTGTCACTTGCAGATTTTTGATGATTATATCTTTGACTGTGACAGGAACAGAACCAGTCTGATTTGTCTGAAGGAGATTTAGGATTTGGATGGATGAACTCACTTGGAACATGTATATGAGAGAAACTGTATTTTCGTTTCCTTTTCTTTATCTACATGAGAATGTCTTTTATTTAGACATAATCAATTATCCCTACCTTAGGTTCTGTCTCTTCTCTTTACTTTGTAATGAAAACTGTAAGCTCTTGTTTACAGCTTCTCTAGTGATTTGAGCAACTTAGGAAGATCCAAGAAAAGAACAATCTTCTAATATTCTTAAAGTTCCCTCTACTAATGTATAATGATTTCTTGAAGATGAAGGCAAAGTCTTTGTTTTTTTTACCCATCCCTAGTTTTGTGTCGTCAGAGCTATGAATAAAACAAAAATAAAAAGTGATTATCCAGAAATACCGGAAAGAAAATAAAGCCTATTAGGCTATTACAAAAACAAAGAGATAACGACAGATTCAATTTAATTATACATAATCATAACCCAATTACAATAAAGTTTCTTTACCTCACACGCATGCATATAGAGCCATGAATTCATTAAACCATATAGATTCTACTAATATAATTATCAATAACCTATTAGTAATCAAAGAAAATGATTAGAAAAATCATTTACTAATCGTGGGTTTAAACCAATCCTCACAACAACACCTTTAGCATCATAAGTGTTCTTCATGAAATAAGCAACTTGTGGAACCGGAGGACACAGTGGTGCCACGTAATCCGCCGGTTTACCTTCACTACCAAAACCAACATTGTGAAATGGCATTTTTGTCCAGTCGGAGATTAGGGTTAGTTCTTTGAGAGGAGGGAGATTTCCGTCATTTCTTTGATCATTACCTCCAAGTGCTTCCATGTAAGAGTTAATGTACTCTTGGTTTATTGACTTTTTAGCTTCTCTAATCTTGTTGACTATTGACTCGAGTGTTAGTTCTTCGAGTAATTCTCCTGCGGTGGATGCCACCGAGGCAAGCACGTAGGCGTTGCCGGAAAATCCTTCCGGTAACGGTGGCTCCGTCCTCTTTCTTATATCCACCGCGAATTGTAAACACACCATGGAGTCTCTCTTTAACCCTAAAGTCCTTGTTCTTGCCTGCAAATTTGACCGTTAATATTGATTTTTATTATATTAATGGCTTTGATTTCATATTAATTATTCAAGGCCAACTTATTCAAGGCCAACTTATTCAATATAGACCTAGTAAAGATAAATGAGTGAAACAATGATTAAAACATTATTGATTTTGCCAACACGCATAGTGGTAGAATGAAAAGATTTTAGCACATTATATGCGGTATTTAAAACATTTTGGGTCTGATTAACAATTATTTTAGTTATTTTAAAAAACAAAAATCTGCGAAAAATACTGAAATTTTTATACTTAAAAAAAATATTATAAATTGGTTTAATTTCAACTTCTTATAAAAATAATTGCCAATCATACCCTTTATATGGTTTTCCCTAACGCTGGATTTAGCCGAATTTAGACAACGGTAATATGGTACATAAATTCAAACCATCCAAGTTAAGAAAAAAAATTAAAATCTTGATTATTTTACCTTCCATAAATGAGCAGCAAGAAACTCAAAATTGGAGCAAGAAACCCCTTCTGGTAATTTCTTCTTTTTCATGCTTTCTATCATTTCACCATTAAGCTCGAAGTTTTTGATCACAAAACCAGAGGCTTGTAACTCAAAATTAACGTTTTCTCTTTGATGAGCCATCATTGCCTGTTTGATCAGCTGGTACAGATGATATATGGCTGCAGCATTGGTTACTCGGTTAGCGTCCCGGTTCTGGTTCACATCCCGGTTAAACAGAAGATTTCCTCGATCATGAACCGGTTTGATGACATAATGATCCTTGTTATTAATTATTTTATCATTGGATTTATTGTGAATTTGAGAGTTGAATGCCCACGCATTAATGAATTCGTATGCTGAAATTCCATCAAATAGTGAATGGCTTGTGCCGATTCCAATCGAGTAACCTCCACATGCAAATCTTGTCACCTACATTTATTATACATGAACATATTATTACATTTTTTTAAGACAAATTCACTTCGAAAATAAAACGTTTCAAGATCCAATATATATCAAAATATATATTATAGTTTGTAAATTTTATTCATAATTTGGCTGGTAAGTCTATTTTCTATAGCCGGAACCATGACTTAGACATAATTTCTTTTAGCAACAATTGTTACTAAACGGTTGTTGCTATGTTGTGGTTTTTTATTTATTTTTCATGATTTTTTGATGATTTTTTGTAGATTGTTTTCGTAGCTGCGATCTAGGCATAAATTTTTTCCTTGCTAGATCGTGGCTATTGAGAATTTTTTGAACTATAAATCTTGAGAAAATGATAATAGTTTTTGCAGTAATTTTACCTGAGCAGCAACAAGAGGTATAAGAGAGAAGTCACCATCAAAGGAAGGCTTGTAAACCAAAGTATCATAAAACTCATTGTACTGAGTTAAGTCACCAAGCTCCGACAACTTGACACCTGTAGCCACCGCCTCAACCATGACTGCACTGCCATCATTACACCGGAGGTTAAGGTTGCAGCTACCTCCATCCAAACTCAACCTCCCGGCCGCTGGATACCACACAGTCATAGTCTCTTCTAACCCGAGTTTCAGGTCGAAGAAGACCCTGTCAAAGTCAAGATTTGTAGTATTCTTGTAGAAGAAGACTAAGTACATGAGTAAAGGACATTGACGATCCAAATTGGAGAGACTGATAAGTTTCTTCTGGTCTTGGTTTTGAAACTTTGGATATACATCAAGCTTTTTGATTATATCGATATGTTTTGCCATTAACATAAGTGCATGTGTTTGTGTAGAAGAGTAGTATGTGTTTGCATGTACTAAGATGTGTTACATATTATGCTTATATATACCAAAAGATAAACTAATGGGGCTTAATGTTTTGCTAAGGAGCCATTCTATGTGCCTCTTCAGATTAGTTTCGAGACTAATTTAAAATTTATATTTATCAAAGTGCCTTATGAATACGGATGATTAGTTTCAACACTAATTATCTTTCGTTTACTATTGGTTGTGAATTTATCATATGGTTATTTAAATTTGAATACGAATGATTGTAAAGGTACTTTTATTTTGTATATTTTATGTTATATATTGGGATAAAATATTAAAAACAAAAGTCTATATGTGTGCTTTGGTATATATAGCCGCATAGCCTTTAAATTAGGTTCACACACACACTTTTATCTAATTTTGGAGAAGAACTATATTAATTTTCATGTCGAATTCGGTTTAAAGAGAGAAAAGGACAATATTCATACTAAGTAAAGTCTAGTACATAGTTGGAAATACACATATTTTGGTTGGTGATCTGGTGTAAATATAGATAAGAAGAGTAAGCATGATCTGTCTTGCACTTGCACACTAGTTAAGATTTAAGAAGATTAGGTTAAATGAAAAACTGTACACAAAAAATACAAATTAAAGCCTAGCAATGATCTCCATTATGGGGATTCTATCTTTCCTAAAATCTCATTATGAACTTATTACATAAAATATCAAACATATAAAAAGCAATTTAGTTTTGATCTACAAAAATTAAGTATATAATTGCCTTGGGGTCGACCCTTAAAAATTAGTTAGAACCATTTTAACACACACGAAAAAATGTCCTAACCAACCGACAAAAATCAAGAAATTTGAGGAAAAGAAATTAAGCAATAATTGGCTCTAATTGTTTAGCTATAATTATGTATGATTATTCAGCCAAAAAAGAAGACTAACAAAAATTGAAAGTGTCCATTTGTAAAAATGAAGCTTGAATTTGGAGCATCACAACCTGGCTTGTTCCTTTGCTGTATATCTAACTTTTTCTTTAGAAAAATATAAATCGTTATCCTAATTATTATTAAAAGTATAAACCTTACCGTATATACGAAAGGTACGGACTCTAATGCGGACTCTAACGTGTATAATGTGCAATTGTATATATATGAGAGATACTCAATCTTGTACTTCAATTTACGTTAAAGCTTCTATATGCGATATCTCTACAAATCTATATTATAACATCTAACGTGATATACCTTCACTTGACGATTGGGTCGTTATTTTATAAAAAAATATCCATTTTTTCTTCAGTAGTGAAACACTTCTTTTTTTTATAACTCGGGTGTTTGGCCTCCAACTAAGATGGTCCAGACTAGTTGGTGACCCAGATAGATAGCGTATGACCGCTATTCGCTGAGATCTAGACCGACAGAACATGACCATTACATGTTGGCGACTAATCAGTCCCGGAAAGCTGCTAGTCCCTCAAATAAATATCTCGCAGTAACCACGATTCGAATCGAAGTTACGATGCTTACAGCCATAAGCATATTACCACCTGACCACACAAGTCGTGGTTATAGTGAAAAAAACTTGCCAGCATTAATCAATTAAAAACAATTTTGTTACGTGTAATGTACATATATATGTTAAGATTGGTACGATTAGAGAAGTGGAAAAAGAGTGGAGAAGTTGGTAGTTGTTTTGGGAGTTGGAGTAAGCGTGGAATTTAAAGCCTTTCTCTTTTGTTTTGTCTCCTCTCTTTTCTTCTTTTCTCTTTTTGTAATTCCCTATACATATCTATGTATTTTATACCATAATTTAATATTTTTGGTGTTCAAACTAAAACTAAACATATCTAATATAGATATGGTCTATTTTGGTTCATATATAGACTCTTTATACCTAAGGAACTATGAAGAACAAACACTATTAAACTATCTACTAAGCAATTCAAAAACTGGTCGCAATTATTAGTTTGTGACAAGAGAAATGTATGCAAAGAAGTTGATCAGTTTAATTAAGGTAACTCACTGAATCAACGAATTAGACTACAACTTTATAATAATGATCTGTTTCTTCCATCTATACATTCCCATCTAGTCATCATCTTTTACAGGTTTGCTACTGCTGGGTCCTGGTTCTTCAAACCAAACCCCCATGTCAACATCATGAATCGTTCTGATATTTTGAGTCCCACTTCTTTCCTGATCAGTACTACTTTCTAAAGGACTCTTGTTCTCCCTCACCGTTTGACTGATTGGTTGACTACTCAAAGATGCTTGGACTGATGATTCTCCTGTGTTTTCATTGGGACACATCTTGAAATGTGGAGATAGAGAGAGAGTAATAAGTTAAGATTGGTTTTCGCAAAAAGAGAAAATATTAAGTCTAAATCTTTGATATGATATAGAAGAGCCAGACGAGTTTTCATATATGTAGGATTAGTCGGATTCGTCCAGATTACTCTTGTTATAAAAGAAAAGAAAGTAAGAAGGTCTTTACCTCGTTGTAGAGTTCAGACACTTTATCCCTGCCTTGCTTCTCAACATTAGCTTCATCTGAATATGGGAGATTAAAACTTTCATGTTAGAACCAAAATCTGAATAATTCTATACATTACTTTGTATCTGTTCATAGTGGAAACTTACTGCGAAACATATTGGCAAAAAACATACTGATCCGCTGACGCATAGGCACTTGATCAGGCATTTCAGCCGCTGTATCCATCGCCTGTGTTTCAGTTTCTTCTTGTCCAGCAGGCACTGAAACCGAACGACATTTTGCCTGCAACCGAAAAATCGACAAACTTTGAGCAATGTAGCAGCAACTTTTGTGAAGACACAAAAAGGATAAAACTTTAGTGAGTCAGCACAAAATGTTACATACTCTATACTCTTCACTGTACTCATAATTAATCGCTTCCTTCAAAAGATGAACCCGTCTTGCCACAAACTCCCTACACCTTTTCTGGAATCGTTCAGCAGAAGCAGCATCCGTACTCGTTGTTTGATTCAAGCTACTCTCTCCCAAGACAGAACTAGTGAGATTCAGTTCTTTCTTCACGATGTCTTCAATTTCGAACTCTTTGTCTACAAGAATGGGGTTCCACCTTGCGAATCCATTTCTACATTTACCAACAACATGTAAGAATAAGCAAGCAAGAGGAAAATGTTTCAGGTGAAGGATTCTTACTTAATAACAGAACGGATCAAGAGCTTGTCATGTTCCCCATTCCAACATTTTCTACGTGTCAGTACAAACTGTTGGATGATGGGTTCAGGAAAAAGAGGGCTTGTTGGATGGTCTTCAAAATATTTACACTGTCACATAATTAAAACATTGAGCTCAAAGATATATGAGTTATATCATTGAATTCATGGTAATGACTGAAATTGACGCAGAAAATACCAAGTGTTATGACAACTTATATACTTACCTTTTCATGAAATAGCAAGATCTCTGCAATTCTGATTAGAACTTCGCTACTATTAAGTCCCTCTTTGGGAACTCCATCTGTAGAGATAATTACAATATAGTAGCTTTAAAACATGATAGAAAATTAAGGAAACTTCTAAAAATTGCAGTGAATCTACATATATATCACCTGTATAAGTTGGAGAAGTATTATTCGAAGCTTCGAGTAAGTGTTTCATGAAAAGAACTCCATAACTGCGAAAGAAAACATTAAACAATAAGTTAAATGAAAACAATCTTAGTTTTTGCAAACCCTAAATTATAAGGAGTTGTTGTGAATATAAGTGACTCTTAAGTCATTACGCTTTTATCTCTTCATAGGTCTTGTACTTCAAGGCAAGATCAAACTCCTTCCAATCAGAGTTGCCAAGTCCGTACCTGAAAATTTTGTTTATCAGATGAAAGATTCACAGACACTGAGGACAAGAAATAATTGATCATTTAAACAGAACAGTTTTTCCATTAAGACCATAGTTATCAGAAACAAGATTATTACCTCATAACCGTCAATCTAAATGTTTTTCTTTCACTCTTGTTAAAACCCAGCACTCTGAGAGATTCTCCTTCTCCTTCTATCAAAGGTTTTGGCTCTGAGTTATCTTACAGCAACAACAACAACAAAAATTACTTAACTGGGAGCCTCTGAATTAAACCATTTATGGATCATCATCTTTTGACGATATATAAAAAGATCATAGTACCTGCTTGATGAGCTTTTCTTCTGAAACGCTTAATGATACCCTTTGGATATCTATGTACAGTTCCTTGACCAGCACTTGGCTCAGCGTCATCATTCTCATCACAGCTCATTTCATCGTCTTCTTTCATCGATATCAGCTAGAATAATAACAAAAAGAGTTGAATAAGAACGCATTTGATCAAAGATATGAAATGATTCTGGAAATTTTGAATCAACACCATCAGTATATACCTGTTTGCAGTTTCTTTTCCTCTTTCCAAGAGCATTAAGCTCCTCAGTTTGGTGCGCTTCTTGCTTGTCTTTTAACAAGTCTTCCCAATAATTCTTCCTATCAGAAACGCTAGCTGAAGGCTTGTTTTCATTAGCTTGTGGCTGCTCTGATGCTGCAGCCTCATTTTCATCGATACACTCAAAACTCGCCACCTAATATATCCAGGAGAAAAGAACCAGAAAAACTTAGAAGGGAATCATATTTTCTGAACTAATGCCAATGAATATATGTGTAAAGAATACCTTGAAGGCCTGTAAGAAGTTGTTGTCCTCAACATCATCCTCTGAGACTTCAGCATCTACCTGATCACGGTCAAGTAACCTGCAGTAGAAAAGATGGAGATAAATCATGAACATTCCACGAAATTATCGATGGTAACTTTGAACTATTAAAGTATATTATTACTTTTCGATAGAAGCATCATCATAATGAATTTTTCCAGACTTCCTTGCTTCTTCATTCTCTTCAGAGAAAAGTTCCTTGGAACCATATTTAATGATGTCGTCTAGGTCCTCCTGAATTACAGTCAGGGAATAAAAACTGTCATTAAACCTTGTAGCAATAATAGGCTTGTAAATGAATATCGACCTAATTCAGGTATTAATGGCTGTCTTTACTTCCACTCCAAGTAACATACAAAACCATACCTGACTTAGGTTTGGGGTTTTCAGTTTCCCAACAACAAGATGCTCTAAGACCATTTTCTTTTTAGTTATTTGCATCATTCTTTCTTCCACTGTACTTCTGTTTATGAGCCTGTAAATCATAACCTAAATAAGAAAAAATAGACTTAGTTTAGTCACTGAACATATAAGTCAATCCCAAATAATAATTAACTCCATGAAAGATAACCTTATTTGTTTGGCCAAGTCGATGAGCTCTAGCCATGGCCTGAATATCAGCGTGAGGATTCCAATCACTTCAAAAACAAGTGAAATACATTTCAATAATAATACATTTCAATCATATCTAGAAAAACACAGTACTCCTTATTTATAGATTTGGTAGTAAAACCTGTCATAAATGATGACTGTATCAGCTGTTGCAAGGTTTATTCCTATGCCTCCGGCTCTTGTAGACAGCAAAAAACAGAACCGATTCGAGTTTTCTGTGTTAAATCGATCTATCCGTACTTGCCTCTCAGCTCCACTGACCATTCCATCAATCCGTTCATAGTACCAATTCTACAAAAATGCACAATATTATATACAAATTGGATACATATAAGCAACATATAAAAGAAAGTTATATATATATATATATATATATACATTGAGCCAAGTAATTAAAGTACCTTATAAGAACAGTAATCTTCTAGTAAGTCAAGCATTCCTCGAAACTGACAGTATATAAGAACTCTGTGTCCTTGCTCCTTTAGTTTTACCATCATCTTGTCTAATAGTTCCAACTTACCAGAAGCTTCCACGAGTTGTCTTTAGTACAATGAAGCAAAGTTCAAGCAAAAGTTAGCATAGATAACTCAGCAAAATATATACTAAAAAGTAATCAATTGTGATGAAATGTTACTTCAAAGCTTCATCTGTATCTTCAACATCTGATTCTCCTTCTACCAAATAAGGATGTGAACAGACTTTCCGTAATTCCATAAGTACGTTCGATATCTGAAACATTTTAACCAACACAATTATTGAAACCAGTACATGCATAGAGACTAAAAGATTCTTAAACCAATCTGCAGAAGCACAATGAGATTCACGACACTTACTTGGCCACCTCCTCGTTTTGCTAAGATTTTATAATTTCGAGTTATTATAGCTTTATAAAGAGCCTTTTGCTGGTTGCTTAGGTCAACACGCAAAATAAGCACCTTTTTAGGAGGTATCATGTCCTTGAGCACATCCTTCTTTATCCCTTCAATAAACAATAAACAAACAAGATTCCTTAGTGAGAGATTTCACCCTCTTAAAACGTTAATTTTAAACAAATACTTATTCATTAGATTTTTGGTTTATTTACTTCTAAGCATATGTGGAGCCAACATTTCGTGGAGTCTTAAGATCTGCTCTTCTTGATTAATTTCTTTAAACTCCTCTTCGAATGTCTCTAATCTTCCAAACTGCAAGTACTCAAAAGAAGTTAAATAACAAACTCTGCTAATAACTTCTTCAGTGAATTTACTAATTATATCTTTTAGCTAACCTTCCCAGCATCAAGAAAATGCATTAGTACAAATAGTTCATCCAAGTTGTTCTGAAAAAACATCAAATAACATACATTAGGGAACCAAGCTTTAATTAAGGATCTAACTTAACTTTTTCAGAGATCACAGATCCATAACTAAATTTTTGATAATTAAGATCAATTAAAGATCCAACTAAAAAACGAACCTGGAGTGGAGTTCCGGTCAAAAGAACACGATGCTGACTCTTAAACTGCTTCAATGAAGTGAATAACTTTGAATCCTTGTTTTTCAGTCTATGGCCTTCATCAACAATCTAATACAAAACAAAATATGAGGCATAAAGAAAGACATAAAAAGTAGTTACAATTTTAGTTAAATAAATACATAAATGTACCATGCTTTTCCACTTAATTGTTTTAAGAAGTGGTGTGTCTACATTAATGATCTCATACGACGTTAAGAGAACATCAAACTTAGTTTTCTTCTCTTTAGTGAAGTAAAATTCATGTTCTCTAATAACATCACGAGCTTTGTAAGTCCCTGTGTACATAACCTGCATCATAAAATGAATTCATTTACAATAATAAAAACTAATACATTCAAATATTGTGCGTCATAAAGCATACTTAACATACCACATTCAACTGTGGAGTCCATAAAGCAAATTCCCTCTCCCAATTTCTTAGGGTTGAAAGTGGAGCAACTACAAGATG
Source organism: Lepidium sativum (assembly GCA_023374145.1). NCBI lineage: Eukaryota > Viridiplantae > Streptophyta > Magnoliopsida > Brassicales > Brassicaceae > Lepidium > Lepidium sativum. The sequence continues at coordinate 22,166 of JAKUCM010003949.1, read as the reverse complement.
TGGAGCTATATTCTCCTCGAAAAGCGAAGCCAAGAAAGCAATGCTTTGTATTGTTTTTCCTGAAGCAACACAAATACCAAATGTTACACATATATATTACATATGAAGATATGAAGCAAAAGGTCATTTCACTATAGCTCGCATTGAATATCATTGAAGATATATATATATATATATATACCTAAACCCATTTCATCTGCAAGGATTACATTTGTTTCTTGCCACCATGAAAACTTTAAGAAGTTAAGTCCTTCCAGTTGATACGGATGTAACGACCCTTCAAATACAAATCGTAAGTAAATCATTACCAAACCGGAAAGCAATATGTTATAGAATCACAACAAAAGTGTGATTATGTACCTGTAAGATAATCAGGAGTGTGATCAAACTGTTTGAATTCCTCTTGATATATCTCATTTTGGACGTATCTATCTCTGCGAGTGCCAGAATTTATGTCCTTGAACCTTTGAATTTCATTTTGGAAGGCTGAGATGTCTGATTCATCTTCCCAATAACATTCATCATAGGTGAGCTCTTGGTATTTCACAAGATACTGCTTCAGATCACCTTCTAGTTCCCTGAATCATCAGAAAATAAACAAGTAATTTTAACAAAATCCATCAAGAAGATCCACATGAGGAAAATATTTCCATCACTTTACCGGCAAGCAATGATCCGGTCAACAGTTGTCCACTCAGGACGAATGGCCACAAATTCATCATCCTCTTTCTTCTCTGACTCCATTTTAGAGTGAAATTTGTTCACTCTTGTTTTTAATAGAGGATTGAATTTGTAACCTTTCACAAATTCTTTTTCAGGCACCCTGTAAACCGAAACAGCAACATATACATATATATATATATGTCACTCGTTATTAGATAAGCAGACACTAAGAGAAGAGATTGAAGATACTAGCATGTTAAAACTTTGCTTAAGCAAACACTAAGACAAGAGAACACAAAAAAACCAGCAGAACATTAAAGTTAGCATGTTCTAACATAAAATGATGATAACAACATGTTAGAAAATTACCAACAGCAGTGAAGGTAAGATATGCCCTTCCACTTTACTAGATACTGTTTCACAAATACTGAATTTGGTTCCCTATTATCAGGAATGGGATCACCAAAAGTTGTAGGACGATATTCGAAATCCAAGATTTTCTCAATCTTAGCAAGAGGATTAACCTGCATGATCAAAAGTAAAGTTAGGTCACTAGATTGCATGAAATTCGAAACAGTAAATGCTTGCACAATTACACAGAGACAAACCAGTTCAATTTCGTTTCTCCCTTCAACCTGTTCAGTGGTTTGGTCCATTTCTTGAACAAAGTTCTCTTCATCGGAAGAACCATCAAAGGTGTAAACTGGTTTACGGTCTGATCTTCGTACACTCGATCTCTTAATCAAGGAAGCCATTTCTCTGCAAGACACGTGCCAAGACAATAAATTCACAAGCTTTTAAAGTGTAACAAGCATCTAACCTTAAAGACTGAAAAAAAACCTAGAATACGAGCAAAGCTATAAGAAAACCATCAATGCAGTAATAAATAAACCAAAGGATATATAAACCCTAATTTTTAACAAATTGTTAGCCATGATTTAAGACAAGTATAGGTCATAAAAACACTAACTAGCAAAGATCTACAACACAAACAAGAAGTTTGGGATCTAGATCTGTGTATTTGACAAAACATGATTTTATGTCGGAATTCAAAATCTTAAGCGGGAATTTCCGATTGAAATTCGGGGAGTTCTTCAAACCCAAAACAAAAAAGTTATCAGCTCCAAAATCATCAATGAAATCCATCCAAGTTTCCAGATTCAAAGATCTAGAAGAAAATTCTTTATAAAACCCAGAAATGGGCAAAAACTGGTTGATATTTTCACTTTTAAGAGATTATGCTGAACAGGAACCTGAAAACCTTAGAAACACAGACCTTACAAGGTGTTGAGGTTTCTGTTCATCATAACTTGGCTAGATAGTGAAAATATCAATCAAACAAAACACAAGAAGCAATGCACAACTTCGACGAAAACCTTAAAAACACGAAGCAAAACAAATCATAAGCAACAAAAACATATCGAACGAAGCTTGGTTAACCATTAGAGTTGGATAAACAAGTTTTGAAGACTGTGTTCATTGTAGAGTTAAAAGAGGACGACAATGTAGATAAGAAAGAGGATCAACCTTAGATATTATCGGAATGAAGCAAATGCTATAGAGAGTTAAAACGCAATTGAGTGGTTCTTACAGATGTGATTATCACCTGTTTATATAGAGAAAGTGAGTGGTCAGTATTCTTAATATTTTTTTTTCATTTTGTGGTAATATTTTAATGTTCATATTCCATTTTTGCTAATGACAGTGAAAATATGAATTAATTGTAAATCATTGAATGTGAGAGAGCAAATATAATTTCTGTTGCTAGATTATTTTTTTTGCTAAATCATCAAGTTTTAATTGCTAGATATTTTAATAAACAAGTGGTAGATTTTTTTTAAAAAAGTTTACAAAAAGGATTTTTAAAAATAAAGTTACATAAATTAAATGTTATCTAAACTAATTATAAAAATTTGCTGTCGTTTGTTAGATTTTTATTTTACACTGGTCAACATACATATTAACTCATTTATGATTTCTTGTCTAAATTGTTGACCAGATTTTGTCCGAAAAGATTTATATTGTTAGCATATAAAAAGATTTGTTCAAAAACGTCGAGATAAATAAAAGAATCAATTTGAAACTTAACTAAATAAACATATATATATGTATTTGGTTTTTTTTTTCTAAGAAAAGAAAATGGATTATTAGAGAAGCATACTCTTATAACAAGAAGGCAAATACATGCACTTAAGATTTTGTATAAATTAGGATGATCTTGTCCACAAAACCAATTTATTCGTCCGTTACAGATTGAATAGTGATTTGGTTGCGTATGTTTACATGATATGATTTTTACTGAAAAAAGAAGAAAATCTATATTTCAAATAACGTCTTGTAATTAAGCTCTAACCCTAAAAACCTACGTGTTAATTTATAATTTAAAGTTAAAAGTAAAAATAAAAGCTTTCATAGCTCAGTTGGTTAGAGCACCCGTTTAGTAAGCGGGAGGTCTTGAGTTCAACTCTCAATGAAAGCAACTCTTCTTTTTTTATGTAATAATATTCATGTCCTTATATATATTCTTTGCCTCTTGGGCATAAAACTATATTCAAAATCCAATCAAACGATTTAGTATCGAAGTTATCAAAATAATTGATCGATTTTTTTATTACATTTTGTTAGAGTTTGATTTTTTTTTTTTGTCAACTACCCTAATGGCTTTTAAATCCCCTCCTACTATTGCAGGTACGGGGTTCGATCCCTGGTGCTTTGAGGATTTGTAAAGTGACTACACCACTGGACCACCTGTCATCGGCGGTTAGAGTTTGATTAACAACTGAACTAAAATCAAATCCAAAATGTAAACGAAAACATAAAATTATGAAATCCAATCTAACCGAACTATTAGACTAATAAACTCGTGATACCAGACAAATTATCAGTTTGTTTTTAATTATAAACAAATACTTTAAGTGAAATGATTTATTCAAAATTGAATCTACTAATAATCCAAATATATTTGAATTTTACATATAAATATGAAATTGAATCTTATCAGAACTGGACCTTGAACCGAATATTAATAATAAGTGAATGAATTTTATATACTTATAATGGGAAAATCAAATATACGAAACAACCGAACATAAATTGATTGATCTTTCAAACGCTCGTGACTATCTTTTTATTTATATAAACAACAAGCTAAATCAATAATTTTGCATAACACTTTAAAGACTGGGAACAAATAATAACATATGGGAAAAGTTGAGCTTTCACCCGACGCAAGTTAGAACTTGCGAGTAAAACAATCTATTCAATGTTCTTTAAAGTATTGAATATAACATTTTAAACCGATGAATTTGAGTTTATTTTTGAAAGAAAATAGCAAATCAAGTTCAGAGTTTTCAAAACGAAGATAAAAAGTTAATCGAAGTTTCAAAAACCAATTTGACTTTCGATTTTGGAGTTAATTTTGATTTGAGATTCATGAAATTTTCAATTGGCCGAATCAACGCAAAGTTGATGGTTTTTTCAAAAGTCAACAAAAAAACAAAAGTTTAATCAACCACATCCAAAATTCAAGGTTAAAACAACCATTTTCGGTAGATACACAATTAACATTTTTCTCATTTATTAATATGTTTCACAATGTCATTATGCGACTCACCCTAGGCCTTACCATGCACCTTCATAATGAATTTTACTTGACAATTTTTTTAGTCCATTTCATTTTACTTGTCATTATAGGTTGTCGTAACTTAAGAAATTTTGTAAATTGATTATATTAACCTTATAAAGACATTAATTATAATCTTAATTACAATATATATTAGTACTATATGACATTTATAGCAAAGTTATATTTGAAAAATTCATACAAAAGTTACATTGAAAGTTGAAAATGACAATAAATTTGAAACAAGAAAAAAGAGAGTCTAGAATAACAATTAATGTGAAATAGAGGGAGTATTATTTGTAAAGTACTATAATCTGATTCATTAAAAACAGTATCCTACTACATATGGTATTTAGTCTAGTGGTATGTAGTAAGTCTACTAAAAAATAGACGCACTTACATATTCAAATATCGAATCATGTTGTCTACATTATGTAAGAACTTAGTTAATATGATAGTCAGTTGTGGTCCAAACGTTAACAAAAACACATTATCCTCCTAACTTTATTGTTGCATAAATAGAAAACTGAAGAGAGTAATGGGTTGAGTGGAGCACTTGTAGAAAGTTGAGAAGATAATGGTCACAACACAACAAACTCTTAAGTCTTAATACATTCTTCAATACTTCCACTGGCTCTCCACTGAGCAACATGACTTCAAAATTTGCATTTTCAATCTTCCAGGGTCTTTATCCCGAAGGATATTTTTTTTTATATTCCGGAGGATTAACCAACATTTTTTTAGGGTTTAAGATGAAAGGAGAATACAAAGATCTTTTCTAGTTTTTTCTTCCATTTAGTATCTCGACCTTTGAATAACAAAATGTGTTAATTCGTAGTGTCTGAATTCTTTCGATCGAGGAATTATACTTATGTAAATATTATGTTTCGTTATTGGTTTCAAAACTATAAGTTATAAAAGTTGATGAAAACAATAAATAATGAGTTGAATTTTTAATTTAATGCTTTCAGAAAAAAATTAATTGTAGGAATGAATTTTGTTGGGCCATCCTTTAAATCATCATAGATATTTATATTTATGCAGCAATTAAGTATCTAATATAAAATTGTGGGACTTGTATAGAACCTTCTCTGACATATTGTGTAATTTCTCAATGGTTGAAATCAGTGATGGCTTCAGTCTTGTACCCTCACCTTTCTCTTCACATTTACTGTATCCACTCTATCAACATTTTAAAATTTTGGCAAAGAAAAAATAAGTTTCATAGAAACATTATAAAGCGTCGCTTTCATGAAATGGACATTAAATAGCTAATAGAATAGTCCAAGGCATGCATCCAAACACCGTCTTAGATTCTTAGGTAAGCTAAAGAAGTTAATAGTATAAGAAAAGAAGAAGAAATCAACAGTCAACATTCGCTGATCTAAGTACAATTTTTAGCTTCCTCTGTTTTCGTTTCTCAATAAAAAAAACCAATTTTTATTCTCTTTCCTTCAAAAAGGTGAAATCTTTCGCACTCTGAATGTTGTTAATGTAGGTTAAAGAGCTTGATCTGATACAACAATGGCTAAATGTCACCGGAACAATATTGGATCTCTAATTCATGAACCTGCTCCTTCTACTTCCGGCTACCATTTCCGTCTATGCAGCACTTTCTCTAGATCCACATTCCGTAGGAAAATCTTTGACGCTGTTAGTTGTGGTGGTAGCTCACGTTATCGGCATGAACTTAAGGAAGAGGATGATGAAGGAAGTTATGTGACTGTATCGGCGAAATCAGGGGTTGTATTGAAAGAAGTGAAAGCTAATACGATTGGTGCGGCGTTAAAGTGTGTAGCTTTCGAGGAGGAATCGAAGAAATCTGAGAAGCTTTGTGATCTGTTGAATCTAGCTGAGGTTGAGACTGATGTTGAGACAAAGAAGAAAGAAGAAGCTCTTGAGGTTTTGAAGCGCGTGGTTAGAGATTTACGATCTGCTGCGGCGGCGCGTGGAGATGAAGACGAGGCCGGAGATTGTGAGAAGCAATTAGCGGCGGCGAGTGAGGTACGGTTGCTAGCGAAGGAAGACTCAGACGCCAGAGTGACTCTGGCTATGCTCGGTGCAATTCCACCATTAGTTAGTATGATTGATGATTCACGAATCGCAAACGCTCAAATCGCTTCACTTTATGCTCTGCTTAATCTAGGAATCGGTAACGACGCGTAAGTTTCATTCTTTCTCATGGTTTTGATTAATCTCTCATTGATCTCAAGTTAAAAAAAGTAAACTTTCGATTGATCTTATTGCCATTGTTGTAGTTTTTGTTTGTTTGTTCTAATGTGAATCTTTCGTCTCTGTTTGTTTGTTTCTGTGAAATAATTTAAGTATTTGTCGGCCACATTGGTTTCATCTGTTAAGTTACATCTGGAGTGAAAATGAAGTATGGAACAATGTGGATGACTTGAAGCATTTATTTCAGTCTATTACCGAATTTAGACCTTACCAAATTCTGAAGAAACCTCTAACTTGCAGGAACAAAGCAGCCATTGTTAAAGCAGGTGCTGTTCACAAAATACTGAAGCTAATTGAGTCTCCAAGCTCACCTGATCAAAAGATTGCAGAAGCTGTGGTTGCAAATTTTCTTGGATTGAGTGCTTTAGATTCAAACAAACCAATCATTGGTTCTTCAGGAGCGATAATCTTTCTGGTGAAAACTCTACAGAACTTGGATGAGGCAAGCAGCTCACAAGCGAGAGAAGACGCATTGAGAGCTCTCTATAACCTCTCAATCTATCAACCAAACGTTTCATTCATCATGGAAACTGGTTTGATCGGGTATCTTGTGAACACATTGGGAAATATGGAAGTAAGTGAGAGGATTCTAGCGATCTTAAGCAATCTAGTTGCACTTCCGGAAGGAAGAAAAGCAATCAGCTTGGTCTGCGATGCATTCCCGGTTTTAGTCGATGTATTGAACTGGACTGACTCACCAGGTTGCCAAGAAAAAGCTACTTACATTCTAATGTTAATGGCTCACAAAGGTTATGGAGATAGACAAGCAATGATTGAAGCAGGAATCGAATCAGCATTACTTGAGTTAACCCTTTTAGGAAGTGCATTAGCACAGAAGAGAGCCTCAAGGATATTAGAATGTCTTAGAGTAGACAAAGGGAAACAAGTCTTGGATAATACTGGATCATGTGGAGCCTTATCAGCACCAATCTATGGAACCAGAGACAATGGATTGAACCATGAGGAAAACGATTTGATGATGAGTGAAGAGAAGAAAGCTGTGAAACAGTTAGTGCAACAGAGTTTACAGACCAATATGAAGAGAATCGTTAAAAGAGCTAATTTGCAACAAGATTTTGTTCCTTCAGAGCATTTAAAGTCACTTAGTATAAGCTCTACTTCTAAAAGCCTCCCCTTTTGAAATTTGTAAGTCTTCATCATCAGTCATAGCGCTAATTATGATTTGTAAGATTGTCACATTGTTAACTTTCTTCACAAGGTTTTGATTTGATGCTCTGTCTCTCACTGACTGACAGTGGCATCAAATGTAAATTTGGGTAAGATTTGAGGGCATTGACATTGTCTTTCACATGCACTTCACCAGTTTAAAGTCTTTAGACCTAATGGTACAATTACGAAATTGCTCATCTTCCTTGACTTTAAGGTATCGGTCATTTTCGTCCTTTTAAAGTATGGATTGGTCCACTCTTGTGCTTTTATTGATTGTATTTTATTTTATTTTCTAATTTTCATTTACCAAATAGAGTTTTGGAATCTTGCGAGACATTAATTTATGGCTGAATAGAAAATAGAATATGACTGAAAAAACGAATAAACAATATTGTTTAATTTATGGACTAACAACATTTATTTAATATTGTTTTTTAGTTGAGTTTTTATGACTTTATAGAATAATCAAGCAACACGTTTTGTAGGTGTCATCATGAAGCATTTCTAGAAAAAATGATGGAAAAAAAGACATAGAGGTAAGTTAGAAGAGGAAATAAAAACAAAGATTGAGTATTGTTGTTGCTGCTTGGACAAATCTCATGAGGTTCAGAAGTATGACAAATGTACACAGACAGAATCTGATATAATGAATAGTACTCAAGGTACAATTCATGTGCGAGTTATTTTTTTTTTTTTTAATTAACTACTCTACTGGTTTTTTAAATCTCATTCTTACAATTGCATGTAGTGAGTTCGATCCCTAGTATCATGAAGATTTGTAAAGCGACTACATCACTGGGCCATGGCTTCGACACTTTTTTTTGTTTGGTTAATGGGTTTTTGTGGAAAGTAAAAAATGTAAAGAAAAACCATTTGGGTCTACTAGGCTTTGTGTGAAAGATATGTTATAAAGTTATGGACGTAATGTGTTACCAGCTTTTGTACTCATCATTTTATGCTGTAAATATCTTTCTGATTCGTTTTTCTTTGTACCCAAGTGATTAGATCTCAATTAGCGTATTACCGGTATCTTAAATCAACTTTGTCTGAAGACTAGAAAAAACTATGTAAATATCATTTCAGAAGTATAAATGTGATTTAGGGAAGATTCGAACTCATATTATTATTGTCGTAAATTTTCGCACTTTGTAAAAACCCTAGTAGCACTTGAAAATAGGTCCCCAATATACATCTAAGAACATAAATGAAAGGTGGGAGAGACATGTGGAAGCTTTCATGAAAGAACACAATCTACTTTATTTAGTTTGGTATGATTTTAATGTTGTAGAAAACACTCTAATATAAAGCTGCACTAGCTGTCTACGTATGTGGACAATGTACTTATCTATTACCCTTCTATTTTCCCTAACTATTCTCTATTCATATAATTTAGGGTAAATATGTCCCACTCCATTAATCTAACTTGGCGTTCTTCACATAGGTTGCATTAATTACGTAATCTGTAAATCACATAATTTCTTTTTTAGTTCCCTCAACTTATCAACTAAAGCCTAAATAAGTTGCATCAATCTGAAATCATAATGAATATGCCACTTGTTAACTTACTATGAAAATGGATTCTGTCAAAAACGTTATGTTATTTTTGTAACTAAATTTATCAAAATGTTCTCCTTTACTGGGCCGATCTTCTACTCGGCTTCCAAAGATGCGGGTAACAAATGTTTGGGCATATCTTAGTATAGCCCATTAGCGTCTCGAATGGTTTCTGAGCTATGGGGTCGGAATTTAGATCAGGCCCAATCTAAACTATTATTCGGTCGGAACTCAGATCAGGCCCAATCTAAACTATTATTCGGTCGGAATTCAGATCAGGCCCAATCTAAACTATTGGGCTAACATCTTTTTTAAGTCTGATTCAAAGTCTATAAACTTTTATCACCCAGTCTCATGCTAAGGCAATCTGAGGATGTTTTTTTTTATATAAGTTAACAGCATAGGATTTTTTTGTATGAACTACCCTAATGGATTTTAATTCTCGCGCCTATTATTATAGATAGGGAGTTTGATCTCTTGTGCTTTCAAAATTTGTAAAGTGACTACACCACTAAACCACTTGTCCTCGGCATTCAAGATTTTATTTAAACTTTTTGAATTTTCATGTGCTTCTTGTGAGTTTTATATTTTTAGTTGATAAAAAGGAACGCACAATTTTCGTCAAAGTAAAACAAATAAACAAAATTTGAATACGGATCTGAAGGTCAATAATAATAAGCTAAGATGCGTTAATAATCTTAAGTGAAATCCGAGCGAAAGGTAAAAAAAATCGCAAAATTGGATTTCCTTGATTTTTGAATTTTATTTTCCTAAAAAAAGCCAAAAAGATAAAAAAAATAAATGAAGAAACACATAGTCAAAAAGACGACCAAGACCAACTATATAAATCGCCGTACACCCAAAATATTAAATACTTATGAATATTTTTATAAAGATTAATATATTTAACGGCGCTTGAGGGTTCTCGTATCTGAGAACATTTCTTTACCTTTTTTTTTTGAGGGTTTTTTCTGTAAACAGTTAACTTCAAGAGACAAGAAAAAAAAAAGGAAGAAGGAGAAAACCCTAACGTGTGTTTTTCAGTGTGGAAGGGAAATTGTGGTAGTTTCTTGGCTAAATCCTGCTTCTCATCTATTCCCATTTCTGGATTTAGTGGAGGCTTTATGATTTTCTTGCTGAGAAGTCTGCGTTTACGAATCTAGGGTTTGTGGAGATCTAATTATAGATACACAAGCGAAGCGAACGAGAGAGAAGAGAAGAGAAGAGACAGAAGAGTAGAGTCATGTCAGATTCTTATAAGAATCAGATTATTGAAGCTGGGGAAAAGCTTGTTGACCCACCTTCTTCAGTCGATGAACTTCTTTCTCTCCTTGACGTAAGCTCCTTTCGTCACTCTTCTTTTTTTGGGTTTGTTTTTGGTTTTCTTCTTCGGCTTCGTGGCAATGCTAAGTGCGTGCATGTGTTTAGTACAGTTTTCTGGATTTAGAATTGGCTATTGCGCTCTGCATCTTTTCTCTGATGCTGTTTCTTAATTTTTGACTCTTTGAATCTTCGCAATGCTTTATTTCTGCTTTTGAGATTTGGATTACTGGGACTTCTCTGTTTTGAATGAAATCTGTTATTGAATCTTAAATAGTTCTGCTCTTGCGAATTTTATATGCTACTGAATTGGTTTTATCTACCTACGTAATGATTCTCCTTAAGCGTGATATATCTCAGCAGAAACAACTTTCTATTCTTCGGAACAGCCTTGAAGAATTATATTCATTGAGTTATGCCCTATAAGGACTCTAGTTTTCGAACTCTTAATGTGAACTGGAGTTTCGGAGTTACTGAGTTTGATGATCTTTATGCTTTTTGCTGCAGAAACTTTTCCAATGCCTTTCGGGGGTTGAGCAGTCACCTCCCGACTCAATGCAGAATGCGCTCTCTCCATTGATGAAAGCACTAGTTGGTGGAAAACTCTTCAAGCATTCAGACGTAGATGTGAAAGTTGCAGTCGCTGCTTGCATCAGTGAGATTACAAGAATAACTGCTCCGGATGCTCCTTATGATGATGACCAGATGAAGGTATGTTATTGTTTGGTAGTTTTTCTGAAGGAAATTTGTATTATGCCGGTTGGTCACAGATTCTTTTGTTCACGCGCAGGAAGTGTTCAAGTTAATTGTATCATCATTTGAACATCTAGTTGACAAATCCAGTCCTTCCTATTCCAAAAGGACCTCGATACTTGAAACTGTTGCTAAGGTCAGATCATGTGTTGTGATGTTGGATCTTGAGTGTGATGCACTTCTTATTGAGATGTTCCAGCATTTCCTGAAGGCTATAAGGTATAAGATAATATGTCCATTCTGCTTGAGTTGAGCTTAATTTGAATTTATAATTTAGTTCATAACTAGTCCATTGACCGTTGCTTGTGTCTGCTTGTACAACAATCAAATAAGAATATTTGTCAGATGATAAATTTATATTGCTTTTCAGGGACTATCATCCAGGGAATGTATTTTCATCTATGGAGAACATTATGACCCTTGTTTTAGAAGAAAGTGAGGAAATACCTCCAGAGATGCTTTTACCAATTCTACATTATGTTAGAAAGGATGATGAGGTGATAAATCGATGGTCTTACTAGTGTTATATCGGCAACTTACGCTTTTTTGTTAACTCTCTCAACTTGTCCTCAGGTTTCCCAAATATCACAGAGGTTGGCAGAACAAGTTCTAAGTAACTGTGCTAGCAAGCTCCAAACTTATCTGACTGAAGCAGTGAAATCATCGGGTGTCCCTTTAGATAAGTATAGTAACGTTGTGGCTTCAATATGTAAAGGGACATTCACTGCTTTGCAGCAGGACCAAGTTGTTGCAAATGAAAAAGAAGTAAGCCTATATTTCTCAGCTGTTTTTTTGTTGAAATGCCTCTATTTTTGGTGGTTATGCAGGTCCTCCAGTTATATGAGTTCTTATACCATTTTTCCTTTTTTTTTTTTCAGGATAGTCAAGGTCATTTGACAAAGGAAGCAGAAGTAGAGGCACGTTTCTTCTCTCTTAATCTTTCTCCCATGCTCTCTGTCGGTCAAACCAACGATTCCCCTGAAATTTGTTAATTAAAGAAAAAGTATAGATACCTTCCGTCTTTTCGCTTGAGTAGATTGTTAATTGAATTTCTATGTTTTTAATCAAACCAGGAGAAACAAAAGGCTACAGAAATTTCTACCCCTGAGCAAACTGATGCACCTAAGGACGAATCTGGTAAGTCTGGAGTTAGCAATGGTGTTGCACAACAGAATGATTCTTCAATTGATACTGATTCTACAAAGAAGCAAGACGACACAAGTGACAAAGATGAGCCACAACAACTTGGTAGTATTAGCAACACTGACTTGGATTCTGAGGTGAAGCCTGATGTTGAACATCAAATCAAGGAAAAAGAAGAACAATCCAATTCTGTCAAACAGGTGGATTCATCAAACATTTCAGATACCAAAGAGGAGACTGAACCAGTAGCACTTGCGGACAGCAAGGATGTGTTAACTTTGCTTCCTGAGGATCCATCTGTGAATGCAGTCACTTCATCTGAGAATGAGAAGAAAACAAGTGTGGAGGCTTTACCATCTAAGACATCAGCAGATGAAACTGCGAATGTCAGTTCTCAACCAAAGTCTGAAGATCTTGAGCAAAGCAGCCCTAAGAAGACTGTAAACCAGAAGAAAAGAGAGAGCTCGAAAAAGGAGGTTAAACCATCTACTGCTAGTGCTACCGAAGAAGCTTCTGAAGAACCAAACACTTCTGAAGCTAAAGTGACCAAAAAATCTGGAAAGAAGGTTGCTTCTTCAAGTAAAGCAAAGCCTACTGTTCCTCCTTCAAAGAAAAACACCTCTGAGACAAAAGCAGCCAAGCAGTCAGAGAAAAAGGCAGTTGAGAGTGATAGTGCGCAAGAATCCACAAAAAAAGAGGAAAAGAATAAACCAGGACGTGGGAAAGCCATGGATGAGGAGTCGTTACACACTTCGTCTGGTGATAACGAAAAAGTAAGTAGTTCCCTGCCTTGCATTGATTTTTGTCTGACTTCATGTCTTTGCATTACTCATACACTTGGTTGTGTTTCAGCCAGCTGTTTCCTCTGGAAAGTTGGCCTCAAAATCAAAGAAAGAAACAAAGCAACCAGTAGAAGAAAGTCCTATTACAAACACAAAGAGGAAACGAAGTCTAGACAAAGGGAAGGTATGTTTCCATAATTTCACCAATTTCCATTGCAGTGGTGACTCTGCATGGTAGCAGTTTCATATTCTCTTCAAATTGAAGACATATTCCCTCTTAAACCTTTATCCGTTTCCTTCTGTGGAGCTGTTTTTATCTTCTGTTTATCCTTTATTTTTTACTACTTTCATGTGCTCTGTACGAATTTTTGATTTTGTGGACTTCTTTATACTGAATCAATTCCTTGGCAGGCATCTCATCTCCAAAAGGTTGATGAAAATATAATTGGGGCGAGGATCAAAGTTTGGTGGCCTATCGATAAAGCGTAAGCATTTTGTTTTTCTCTTCTTAGGAATGTATATTTGGTTCACACAAAGGCAATTGCCTCTTCCTCTGTTCTATGCTTTTTCTTTTAGATAGCTGAATCTGGACAAACACCTTTGATAGGTTTTTTTTTGTCTACGCTTGTAAAAGAATATTGTTGTTTTTTGCAGGTATTATAAAGGTGTGGTCAATTCATATGATCATGCGAAGAAGAAACATCTGGTAAGCTCAATTTTAAATGTCTCCTTGCCTAAGCGGTACATATTTTTTTCATTTCATCCAGGGCCATTTTATGGTATTTTTATTGTTTGTATGATGTTGCCATGTTCGTTATAGGTTTTCTATGATGATGGGGACCAAGAAGTCTTATTTCTCAAGAAACAGAAGTGGTATTTTCTGGATGAATCAGAATCGTCACAGGTGGGACATTACATATCTTTCAGTTCCGGATTTTTTTGTTCTTTGCATTACTGTAACTTACGGTTTTTGTTAGCAGGATGAAGCTGCTGATCAGACGGGTCAAGATGAAGAAGAAGCCTCTACTGCGTAAGTCTTACTTCTCTACTTCTACTGTTTGTGGCATTGGAAGGAATAGCTAGATGTGAAGATTTGTTGTTGTGAGATGAATTTTTGCCATTAGTGTGATGGCTAATTTTGTAATTCTTCATGCAGGCCCCAGAAGAAGAAAGCCAAGACGGGGAAACAATCAAAGATGGACTCATCAGCGAAAAAGTAAATGAACATGAACGCAAAATAATTAAATAAACAAGTATTGAGTCTCGAACAAATTAATGACTAATAAGCAATATTCTGCTTCTGATTTACTCTCAGGAGTGGTGGAGCTGGATCAAGCAAGTCTAAAGTTGCTACTACTTCCAAGCCCAGCAAGAAGTCTCAGGATGACAAAACAGAGATCAAATCAAAGGAGGCTGACAAGGAAGAAGAGGATAGCTCTGAAGAATTGAGCGAGGAAGAAGAAACCCCCAAAACAGTTGGTAAAGCGGCAAACAGCAAGTCGAAGAAAGATACAAGCAACACATCGAAATCTGGAAAATCAAAGGACCAAGGAGCCTCCGGAACATCCAAAGCTTCATCCAAGAAAAAGGAAGAGCCGTCCAAAACTCCAACAACTTCAAAATCCAAGTCGGTACCCGCAAAATCTGCATCGGCCAAGGGAAAGACAGTAAAGGGCAAAGCAAAACTTGTTTCTCCATCTACACCGGCCAAGGAGAGCGATGCAGAGTCAGAATCTGAAGAGACGCCCAAAGCGACAGAAACAACAACTAAAGGGAAATCGGGCAAGTCGCTGGGAAGTCAATCAAAGTCCAATAAGAAGAGGAAGCGATAAGTGTATGGCCTTAGGAAAAGGCTTTCAATCTCTTATCTTTTGAAGTATGATCATGTAATTTAAGTGGGAAGCTAGTGTGGTGGTTGCAGTGGCTTTGAAATAGTGAGCTTAACGTCAGTATTTGGGAAGTAGATGTTTAGAATTGTTTTAAGACATGAAAAGCATAGTAGTGTACTTGATCTTCTTTCATTTCTTAATTAGGTTTTGAGTTCAGCATTATGTAGTGTTAAGGTGGATTTGCATACATAAGGTGGCTTTGCTTATTGTTATCTTATTTTAGTTTTTGACCACGATTTTATCTTATCTATCTCTCCATTTGAGTTTTGTGGAGAATATTTGGGTAGATATCAATTTTGAAGACAACACTTTTCCTCTCTTAGGTGTTATATTTCTAAACCACCACTAAACTTGGCTTTATGTATGTTATTTATATATGCTCTACTCTTCTTCATGGGTTTATGATTATTTAATCAAACAAGAAATTTAACCAAGCAGAACATAATAATGTAATAACTGTAGTCATTGTGATGTGATTGTGCTCCATGATCCCATAGAGAAAAACAAATAAATCTTATGACATCATCAAATTTGTAATTTCTTTTCTTTATTAATATAAATATATTTTATGCTAATGTACATGAAAATTTTCATTTGTAAAGGAATTTTCATTTTATGCTAATGTACATGAAATAATGAGGTTGTTTCTAATATTCTGCACAATTTTATGTGCAAATGTAATTATATTAAATGAGTTTCTATAGTTTTATTCTATTTAAGAGATGTGAAATATATAAAAATCTAAATCTAAACTTTGATTATATACTACAGAAAAAAAACAAAATATTTTTGGGATCTAAATTAATTTTTATCATCTATAAATAATTTTTTTATAGTTTTTTATGACTGAAATACATGTTTGCACATTTACAAAATAAATGTTTCTTAGTTTTTTTTTCTCGACTTGATTTATATTCAGAAATATCGAGACTGATCTCTAACTAACATTATATGCTAGAAAGATCTATATTATGATTAAGAGTCGGCAAAATCAAAATTACAAAACAGACTCTGAAGAAGTTCCGAAGTCTTGCAAAGTTTTGCAATGTTTCTTGGTCTTTAATATAACGACAAAATATATATTGTATAGTAGTAATACATAAACAAGCATGATTTAATATCGATTATCGTGAAAGTCTTAGATGATTAATAACTATATATATGTCTTCTGAGTGGGGTGATTAACCACAAAACAATCAAAATTAAAACGGAGGGCATCAAAATCACTTTAGAGATTCTATCTTAACGGTATAAAACGTTGACTTTTTAAAAACAAAAATATTCCATTAAATGTCTTGATTATTATAAATATTCATATATCCAGCTAGTTACAAATTGTCTCACTGAACACAACACATGCTTTAAATTATCATAGACAATTTAAAGTTCTCAGTCTGGAGTTTAATTTCATTGTACTACATGTGATTCCTATATTTTTAAAATAGATTAAGACTAGATTATAGATCGGATATTATCAATGTGACAATGCGAATATTTGCGATATATACCGAGCGCAGCTCCCAAATGAATAAGACACACTCAAATGGCTTTAGCTTCTTCTTCGCTTTAAATGTGTGGAGAGGTCAGTGTGATTCAGACAACATATCATATCTTAAATCTTATGATACTATTTATGAGTCGGAGTTGTGTTCTGTGTCATCGTGAACTAATGAATGTAGACAGTTTTTCAACATATTCTTTTAGGTCAAACACAAAGTGCTTCTCCTTTTTCACCCTTCACGCGTTCTTTTTTATACTCCTGTCTTCACAGACTTTTTCTTTTATTACTTTCATTTTTGTAATCCACAATATATATATATATATATATTGACGTATAAACTATATATAAGGTTAATTAATCTCATTCTAAAGATAAGTCAGACAAGAAAAAGCAGGATTAATCCACATTGGTGGTCTTACAAGATTAGGAGAATGATTCTCTAAACCATTTTCTTAGAACAAAATCTTGTTATTCGTGAATATATCTCTTGTGTGGATGGGAAGCTCCGTTTTTGCTTTATCATATCAATTATTTAAGTCTTTGTTATAAGAAAATATTTGAGTGGTGGTCGATAAATGAATAATATATATATATATATTTACAAACCAGTGGTGAGGAGAAACACACAAAGCCACCTACGTCGATGGTTCGGAGCAAGAACGATTTGACATTGTAACTTTTATATGTATTTTTATATATTTTATTATATAAAATAAAATATTTTTAAATTATTCATGTTATTACATGATTGTTCCACATCTCAGATTCAACAATTATTTTTTTCTGTATTTATCTATTAAATAAATAAAATATATTTTAACATAAGTTTTTCAAAATGTTTATTTTTAGTAGTTATCTTTATTCATAATCTTATATAAAATAAATTGTAAGTTTTTATTTTTATTTATAATTTTAAATAGAAATATTTGTAAATATTATTTTATAATAAATAAAATAAATAATATAATATTTAAAAATAAATAAAAATGAATTTTCACTAAAAATAAATGTTTTTATATTCTTGAAAATAAAACCGTAACAAAATACAATTTTTAGTGTAAATTTTTAATTGTATGTATATTTAAAAAAATATATTCTCAAAATAAAGATGTAAAAACAAATTATAAATCTTTTTTAATCTAAATTTAGTATAATCATAAGTATTTAAAAAAATTGACCTAAACAAAATTTGTATTACTAATCTTAATTTCTGAAATAATTTTTTTAAAGAGAAAAAAAATTATGTAAAAACGAAATTCAAAAATTCAAAATATTTTTATCTTTAAATAAATAAATTTTAATTTTGTCTAAGAAATAATTAAAAATAACTTTTTGAAAATAGAAATCTTAACAAAGAATAATTATTCATATCTTATATTATTTGTATATATTTATTTTAGTTCACATTCCTAATACAAAAAATTCTATTCCTAATATATAAAAAAATTAAAATTAAACACTATATAAAATACAAGTACATAATATCATAAGTACAAAAACATTGCAAAATTCATGAGGTCTTTTAAAAAGTTTCAAAGATATTTTGTTATTAATATACAAACAAATAAATAATTAAATTAAGTGTTTACCAATTTTTGGAATAATTTATATATAAGTGCATTTATATATGTTTTATAGTATGATGTTCTTCTCATCTTAAATTTTTAATTTGTTATAGGTTTAATAACATCAACCAAAAAATAGATATAAAAGTTTAAAACGACATAACTTATTTAACGTTAGATCAATTAACCAAAAAATATTTTGATCATCAATCAGTGATACATCTTACTAAAAAGGAAAGAAAAAATCTAAACAAAATTAATATTATTTTTTTATAAAAATATAAGTAAAAATGTATTTATTTATAAAACTGCAAATAAATTATAATTTAAAATATGTAAATATTAGTTTAATTCATATTTTTTGTACTTTTTAAAACATTTTTTTGTTAACCATTTTATATTAATTATTCAAATATCCATAATCACGGAAACAAGTTTATTACAAAATATCTATTTTGCATATTAATCAATAATTCAAAAAATGATACAAAGAAAAACTAAAACTATAATTCAAAATTATGCACAAATCTTTATCTAATGTATATATAATTCTTTTGTTTGAGTAATAATAAAAAAGTAATAGTACAGTATATTCATTATCAGCTATCAATGCTCAGTATTTAGCTCAATAAAATAAGATTAGATATCTAATAAAGATAAATAGATAATCAAACGAACAAAAAACTGGTTTAGCTAGGGTTTAGTAGTTTCCATGGTGATTAGTTGATTATTCAAAATATTAGAGTGTCCAAACTTACGACTTAGAATACTGACATCGAAAAATTAAGTTATTACAAAAAATTAAAAAATTTATATGTTATACGAGAAAAAATGGAGTCATTGTATAGAACTATAAATAGAATTATACTTGTAGAGTTGTTTAGGTCCGGTGATAATACTAAGATAGAAAAAATTAAACCGGAAATATTTTTGATGGAGTAGGTGAATGTTATTTATGTTGGCTTAATATCTGAGTTTGATTTTAAAATTTATATTTATCTCATGTAATATATTCAGTTATGAACTGAATTTTATTAATTTGAACAAAAAAACACATAATCACTTAAAAAATATTCAGTTTAAATCAGATTTATTTGGTTAATGTCGAGTGTTTGTATAATGATTAAGATCTTGTTTTTGTTTTTGTAGTAAATAAAATAAATCTTTTATGTCCCAATAGGAAGAGCTGCTGATTCCCAAAAAGAAATCAAAATCTTAATTAGCTGTAGTCCCATCGTTAAAGACCAAAATTCATTCTCAAAATTGATAAAATCTTATTTACAATATTTTTTAGCTTTTTTAGGTTTGTCGTTGCCGTTAATAGGTTATGAGATTGACCACAATAAACTGGAAGCAAGACTGTTGAATCCAATCCGTTCCATTCAAATGTCTCTCTCTTCAGACATCTGTCCCATTGCATGTAAGAGAGATAACAAAGAAAGAGACAAAAGCAAAAGTAAATTAAATAAAAAACGAAGACTCTTCTTGAAGAAAGTGAGAGACAGAGAGAGATAAGGTTTTTTGTTTCTTTCCTTTAATCGATTCTTATTACTCTCTTCTTCTTCTCCTCCTCTTTGTTCTAACCGAATATCTCTTTCCTTTTTGTTCTTTCTTTTTTGGTAATTTTTTGCTTTTTTTAATCGATTTGGTCCAAGCCCTACATTTGTTTTCCAAAAGGGTATCTAAAATTTATTACCTTTCCTCTTTTCCTTTCGATTATAAATATGTTCTCTCTGCTTTCAACTTGACCTAAGCTTCAGATCTAAACACCTTCAAAGTCTCTATTCTTTTCAATCTTCCTTCATCGGCTCCATCTTTGATCTCAAAATTCATGTCGGTAAGTGAGTTTTGGGACAAATTTGATGAGAAACGCATAGAAACTGACAGAAGAGAGTGAGCACACAAAGGCACTTTGCATGTTCGATGCATTTGCTTCTCTTGCGTGCTCACTGCTCTATCTGTCAGATTCCGGCTCCGATTCATTTCGGTCCCGTTCTCGTTTTCTTCTCATGTAACTGTGTTCCATTCTCTCTCTATCTTGTGTTCTTCATCTCTCCAAAGGTAAATTAGATATTTACTTTGATCTTGTTCTCATTGTGCTATAGATTTGAATTCAAATTGCATGCGAGTTTGGTCTTTGTTTAATCCTTTGTTGATGTTTATATTTTATGAGATCATTAGTATCGAAAGCTTAATCTATGAGTTTAAGGCGTGGTTAAGTGAGATTAATATGGGACCATTAACGTTAACCTAGTTTTTCCTTATAGGCTGGTCCTAACTCTTTTGAATCTTTAATTTCCTCGATCGAAGTTAATATATTTATATCTTTTGTTTTATTCTTGTGTGTCATATCAGTAACTCCGTGATTTAGCCAATTGATTCATAGATTTGTATAGATATATTAGTTGCTTCATATGATCATATATATGTGAATTGCTGTGATCTTGAAAGAGTACTGTTCACGATCTTCGAAATGCTACTAATTCGTCGTTTGTTTATAGATTATTAATATTGTAATTGTATGCTCAGACATTTGATTGTATTCATATATATGTATATGTATATCTATGAAAAAGTTGCAAATCGATATCATGCGTACTGTTCTTGCTTTTTGCCATAATGTTTTCTTCTTTGTTCCTTGATTTTCCGTTTTCAAAACCAATATAAGCTATGTGGCACACAAACTTAGCTGAACTCTTGGTAAAAAAGGGCAACAATTGGTTCGTAATATCTTTAAGAGACGAATTGTGCTTCCTTGATGCTTGTGAAGTGTGTTATCATTAACCATTCGTAGACAATCCTTGAAACGGCATGGGCGTAAGGATATATAAGGTTGATTAGCTTCTCAGATTGTTCTAAAATGAGTTATGAATATGTCTCAATGATGTAAAACTAATAATATGAAACGGTAGATGGTTTTCAGAGCACTTATGTGTTGCATTACATTAGTAACAAGGCTTTGTTTGCATTTTGTTATATATATTGAATCCTATAGCAATTATGATGAGCTAGGAAGACAAAACTCAAAGGAATCCTTTCCTAAGCTGTCATCAATGTCTTGTATGAACACGGAAGATCCAAAAGTTTGTCAATTAAAGTATTAGATTTTCCCCATTTTGCTATGTATCTAGTTTTCAGGTTTAAAGCCGAGGTTGTGCTAATGTTCGACTTGCTGATAGCTTTTCCATTGTGTTGCAGGTTAGAATTGTGTAGCTCGGTATTTCGGTTGCTGACCGGTTAAACTCAATGTTTACTGTAATCTATTGTAAGTTTCTTTATGATGAGCTGATTAAGAGTGTTTTTGTGCTTCACTCTATCAGTTGATTGCCTCATGTTTCACATATATGATTGTTCTAATGTAAGAGATGGAAATAAGACTAAATTATACGGTGAGTAGCAATCTTAGGTAAACTCTTGCTACAATTGGATCTGAATATAATGATCCTTATACATTATCCTTATAGGTTGGTTTTTGAGAAAAGTAGTTGGTGTTAGCTCATCAATCGATCAGATAAGTATTATTATCATCTTGAAACATTACAAAGTCAGAGAAGTTTCCATCAATCAAGTAAAGAATGAATAAATGACGAAGTCAAAACATGTAAACTAGAATTGGTCCTTCAAATTTGGCCATAGACATGTCTTCTTCTGGCTACTAATCGTTTCAAGTCTTGTTGACTTTGTCTTCTCATTCTAAAGGTTTAAAAATCAAAAATCAAGCCCAAATTCGTTTTTTGACGGGAGCCAAAACATAAGAATCAGAATACTTGAAGGAACGTAATAGTTGAATCAAAGACTTAAGACCTGTAATGGAGAAAGGGTTTACTTAGGATGAAGTATAAACCACTCGTCAGCCAAACAAAACTGTTTTATTCACTTTATCACTGTCGTTAAAAATGGGATATTAGGAAACAAGAACCGGAATTAGGGCTGAGAAGTATTGTGACACGTGTTTGAAATTTTATTTGTCGG
>JAKUCM010003948.1:0-58881 GCA_023374145.1 Lepidium sativum | reverse complement strand
CATTAAACGAAATCTTTCTCTTTATTCTAAATTTGAAACGGTTTTTAAGTATTGAAATGCTTTATTTAAATAAACATTTTATAACTAGTGGTAACTAAATTATGTTGATTTTCTGAAAATAATTTCCTTTCTTGAAGAATGGCTAGCTTTAGCTTCCTATCTAAAAAATTTCTAGGACTGGAGAGTTATTTTTTTCTTTGGTTTGTTATATTAAAAAATAAGCTATGATTTTTATTTTTGTAACTGCTTCAATTCTATCCATAATAATTTTTGTTGAAAATAATAAAATTGATATTTGAAAATATATTGACTATGATTTTCATGTACTTTTTTCTGAATCTGGTTCAGATCTTATGGTGCACGTTAAATTTGATTCACTCAAATCATAAGAAAACTAATATCATATTACGGTATATTTGAAATAGAATTTCAGTGAAAAAGTACAATATTATATAATACTTTTTTATCGATTTAAGCTATTTTTAATCAAATGGATTACAAAATTATATAATTTGTGGTGGTTTTATAGTCAATGGGCATGCGTGGTTTTGTAGTGAGCCCCCGAAACTTGGTCACTCTCACTCATATTTGAAGGATGAGTAACATGAAAGATACACCAAAAATTTGATATTTATATATATTTTTGGTTTGTGGGCTTCCATTTATTTCAGTCGAGCACCGAATAACAATTTTCAATAAAGCTAAGAAATAAAATACTGAGCAAATAATATGTCGGTAGTTTATCTTAGATTACACATGTTTCAACACAAATCCAGATTTTTGTAAATAACGATTTCAGAATAATGAGATATTTTCCTACTAATATTAGGATAGTGACAAGATGGTCAAGTGATTGATATGGTTGTATAAACATAACTACTAAATTACTGTAGGAATTCTACGGTAGAGAGAACAAGAACCAACTAGAAAGTGAATACATGTCCACACGATCGATCATAGTAAAATTAAATCACACTGTATATACTATTCTAAAGATTTTGTTGAATAATGTCAAACTTAGAGAAAAAGTTATTAGATAATATTATCCCGTATCAAATAATAAAAAAGATAGTATATATAATATATGTACATTTCTAAAATAAACATGGTCTCTATATAATAAAACCAAAATATATGTGTTCAAAAATAGTGATTTTATAAGTAACTGAATCACTTTTTAGATCTTGTATTGAGAGTTTTTCGGTATTTATCCCAAAAATTGTATATTTATATTAAAAATAAAACATTTTATATGATACGTTTCATCAGGATATATAGCGATAAAAATAAATTTACAGTCTATAGGAATAATTTATGATTTGAGGTGTCTGAGATGTGAAGCAAATAATGAGTTCATTAATTTTTTTTTTTTAAAATGTCCACCAATATTACAAATTTGGTCTATTTTCAATATCGCTTCGAAGAAAAATGTTAAATATTCTCAAACCTTTTAATATATACTAAGATGGAATATTTCTTATGGCGTATGAGTTTTTTTTTTTGGATAATGATCATGTTATGAAGAAAGAACAATGTATGAGAAAGATAAAAGTAAATAAATAGTAGCTAAATACAATTGCCGGTGACATCCGTGAATCGCTGTAAGAATTAACACTCAATTGTCTTTATTGTTATTAATATTGTTTTGTTTTAATACGGTCGCAGTCGCAGCGACGTAAAGAAAAACATGACCAATCACGAATATTTAAAAACAAGAAATTATAAGATACTCTCGAGTTATGGCTTTTAGCTTAGAATTAGTCAGGGATTAATGAGGGTTTGTGTCGCACATCTTGTGTATGGTGTAGATTACCAGAACAAATTTTGAAACTTTCCTTAGGATTATTGTGCTTTAAAGATTAATAACTTTTTTTGAATGGATTTAGGAAGGACTCAAATACCTTTTATGGTCTTAAGATTTGCATAAGAGCCAAAGACATCCGAGAGAGTTTATTGCCGTTACATATAGAGCTGTATCTGAACCCAAATAAAATATTTTTTTTTTTTAATATTTACATCATAGTAATTTAAAATCTACACAATAGTTTCGTCATCCATCTTTTACTTAACATTATCATTTTTGTATCAAAATTATATTATGGTTATTGAAGATGATATCGACAATTAAGTACAAGAGCAATAGAGATATCGAGAGATTCTAGAACTCCAGTTGAATTTACTTGCATTGGTATTAATTTGTTTAGTTGGAGTTTCTCACTTTCTCATGCTAATCGAGTTAAACTTCATCTCGTATCATAGGTTGCAACACGGTCATTCTACCTTTAATCTCGAAATTGTGTGTTGGTGAACCCGTCATGAACTATCTCAGTTAAGATATGAAGTCGAACTTGATTCTTAGAGTTATCTATGTTTATATCTGACTTTTACACATGCGATATCTCATAGGTATGTTCAAGAAAATGTAATGTCACTTTCACATGTGAAAATGCATTTAGCATACTAAATGTTTTGAATATTCTATTTATGTCTTGTAACATAGTTCAAACATATTGAGAAGAACCACATATTAGATGGGACTTACTTGCCTAAAGAAAAAAAAAGATTGTTAAATCTTAGATGGTATTTACAATTAAGTACCAGAACAATAGAGATTGAGAGGTTATAGAACTTCAGTTGGGTTTACTTGCTTTGGTATTAGTTTGTTTAGTTGGAGTTTATTTCTTTCTCATGATGAGCTAATTTAAGTAAACTTCATGTCGTGTCATAGGTTGCAACATGATCATTCTACTCTTAATCTCAAAGTTATCTATTGGTGATCCCATCATGAACTATCTTGGTTAGTTATGAAGTCGAGTTTGATCCTTAGAGTTATCTATGTTTGTATCAGATTTCTACACATGTGATACCTTTTAGTCATGTTCAAGAAAATGTAACGCAACTTTCACATTTGAAAGTTTACAAAGCCAACTAAAGGTTTTGCATCATCTATTTTAGTCTTCTAAAAAAGTGAAAAGCTATTGAGAAGAATCATACATTGGATGAGGTTTACGTTCCTAAGGAAAGAACAATGTTATCTCTAAGATGGTATTTACCATTAAGTACAAGAGCAATGGAGAGACGGAGGGGTTCTAGAACTCCAGTTGGGTTTACTTGCATTGGTATTAGTTTATTTAGTTGGAGCTTCTCTCTTTCTTATGCTTAGCTAATCTAGATAAACTTCATGTCGTATCATAGATTGCAACATGATCATTATATCCTTAATCTTGAAATTGTGTATTGGTGAACCCATCATAAACTAACTCAGTTAAGTTATGAAATCGAGATTTATCCTTAGAGTTATCTATGTTCATATCAGATTTCTACGCATATGATATCTTTTGGTTATGTTCAATAAAATGTAATGTCAGTGTGAAAATGCGCCTAGCATACTAAAGGTTTTGTATAATATTTATGTCTTGTAACAAAATTCAAAACTATTGAGAAAAACCATACGTTAGATGAAACTTATCATTAGTTATATTACTGAACTCTTACGAATTTGAGACTGTAAAAAATCGGGACTTATTCAAATGTTTCAAATATATAAAGATTAAATCCGATTTTGGTTACATGCAGATTTCAAAGCATTGTTATGATCATGGTTTCTGGGATCCCCATGTTTCTTAGGGTCTCTTCAAATGACCGAAGTAGATTTGGCGACAAATTGTTGGAGTAAACTTATCATACTTTCTTGTTAGTCGCTAAGACTAACTATTAATTATTTTGTGTCATTAAATTAAGAAATCGTTTGTGTAATTAAGAATTCTCCATCCTACGTTAAACTCTCCGATGTGTAATCATAGTCGTACACGTGTCACCTGAAGACTAATCGATCTTCGACCGTTCAGAGATTCAAAAAATTTCAGGTGCGTGTAGAGAACGGGAAGAAAGTAAAAAGAAGAAGAAGAAGAAACCAGCAAGATAATAGTTTCTGTTACAACTCTCCTTTCACTTTTGCTTCTGTGATAGAGAAATCCCAGAAAGATCTTCATCGTCTTCCTGCTTTTCTTCTCGATCGATTTTTGCGGCTCCGAGATACGCCGGCGAATCTTCCGACCGTCTCCGTCGCTGCGACCTTCTCTTCTTCCACTGTTATATCCCTCTTTCTATGTAACTGATTCTTTCGATTTTGAATTTCTTTCTTTTTTCCTAATCGGGATTTGATTTCAGGTGACTATTATGTTGGATTTTCCTTTGTGCTGTTCCTATTTTTGTAGAATATTGGTTTCTGTTTTAAGTTTCTCTTGATTTTTTGAATAATATAGTAGTCACGTTTACTTATTTTCAAAGAAAAACTAGGGTTGGTGATGAAATCGCATAGTTTTGTAGCAGAGTTTTTCCGGTTGTTCAAACTTTCTGGTGATTAGGATGAAAACAAACGAAATTGTGTGTTCATATGGAATCTGACGAGCACGAGTTATTTATCTTGTAATCTTATATTTGAATGGTAGTTTGTAACATTTAGGCCTAATAAGTTTCTAAATTTGATTCCAACCTTGTGTAGAGAATGATGGGACCGCCGAGAACGCCGTTAAGTAAGATAGACAAGGCCAATTCTTCTACTCCAGGTGGTTCCAGAGATACTGAGGAGAAGATTCTTGTCACTGTTCGTATGAGACCATTAAACTGGAGGGAGCATGCCAAATATGACCTAATAGCGTGGGAATGTCCAGATGCTCATACCATTGTTTTTAAGAATCCAAATCCTGAGAGGGCTATAGGGAAATACACATTTGGTATTGATTAAATCCCATTTCCTTTTTCTGGCTTTTCTCCTTTCCTTTTTAGTTATATAGCTCATTACTTTTATTGTTTTTCTCTTTTTGTACCTATAGACAAAGTTTTTGAGCCGACTTGTGCAACTCAAGAGGTTTATGAAGGTGGTTCTAGGGATGTTGCACTATCTGCATTAGCAGGAACCAACGGTAATCGACAGATATCTAAATTTCCATCATCTAAGGATATCGGTTTTTTAGTTAAGCTTTAGTTTTTTATGGTGGTCGTTATGTAAATTCTTGTCTGTCTTTATCGCAGCAACTATTTTTGCTTATGGTCAGACGAGCAGTGGCAAGACTTTTACGATGAGGGGGGTTACTGAAAGCGCAGTTAAAGATATATACGAGCATATAAGTAAAGTGAGTGACCAAATTGAAGGTCCCTATCTCTGTATTTTGGCTTGATTTTGTTATGAGGTGATATGTTCTTCTTCTATACCTATGGATCTATTAAAATATATGCAGACTAAAGATCGAAGCTTCGTCTTGAAAGTATCCGCGATGGAGATCTATAACGAGACTGTGGTTGACCTTTTAAATCGTGATAATGGGTCCCTTCGACTTTTAGATGATCCAGAGGTATGTAAATGGTTGGAAACACTAAGTGGAGTGCGCACATAAACTGACACTATATTGGCCAGTTTGAAAGAAACCATTGTGGAAAATCAATCAGACTTACGTAAACACTAAATGTTATCTTTATTGCAGAAAGGAACCATTGTTGAAAATCTGGTGGAGGAAGTGGTAGAAAGCAGGCAACATTTACAGCATTTGATTGGCATATGTGAAGGTTATTCTTCCTATCACTTGTTAAGATACTCTATATCTCTTTAAGCATTTGATGGTTATAGTTTTCTAGATGCAAATGATTGGTGAAACCTCGAAGTGTGTAAATGACACTAAAAATATTACACATTGTATTTTTAATGAAGCATATGGTGTCATCTTTTTCTTTCCTGCTATGTGATTTTCCACTTGCTTTTACAGCTCAAAGACAAGTGGGTGAAACTGCTTTGAACGACAAAAGTTCACGATCACATCAGATTATTCGTCTGGTATGATCTTTGCTCATGATTTCATAAATAATATATTAGGAACTTGATAGACTTTAAAATTAACATCTTTCAATAAATTTTTATGTTCTCTACTTTTGATATTCAGACTATCAAGAGCAGTCTCAGGGAAGTAGCAGGCCGTGTGCAATCTTTCATGGCAACTTTGGTATGGCATTTCACTTTCTTAGGGTTAATATTTCGCTTGGTATTTCAGAAATTTATAATTGGTGCAGAATCTTGTTGATCTTGCTGGAAGCGAACGTGCTTGTCAAACAAACGCAGATGGTCTAAGATTGAAGGAAGGAAGCCATATTAACCGCAGTTTATTGACACTTACTACAGTAATCAGAAAACTGAGGTCAGAAAGCATGATTTTTTGAACAGCATGATTGTCTTTGGGCATGTCTAAATCAAGTTTTAGCTGGATGAACATTTTGACCAACAGGGCATTTTCAGAAATTTGCGAAATATTAGATTGCTGCCAACTTAGCTTTCTATTGCCAGCACAGACTGGATGCATAGTTAATTTTTTGTCCTTTTTTTTGTTATATTTGGTTGTAGTTCGGGAAGGCGAAGTGATCACGTTCCCTACAGAGACTCCAAGCTTACCAGGATTTTGCAAAATTCACTTGGGGGGAACGCGAGAACAGCAATTATATGTACGATTAGTCCCGCACTAAGCCATGTCGAGCAGACAAAAAAGACACTGTCTTTTGCCATGAGTGCGAAGGAAGTCACCAACTGCGCTAAAGTAAATATGGTATGTCACTTACTTAGATATTTGAAAGACCTTGTATTTTGCAGAAACGGGATAGACCTTTGTGTTTATCGATATTGTTTCTCATTGGTCTTGCATTGCAAATGCTGTTCCATTTTTCAGTGGAAAATGCATCATATAGACAACATAAGGAAGTGTCTAGGATTCCATGAAGAAATTTTTTTAACTAATTATTCGAAGGTTAATTGATTGCGTATATAAATTCTGATCATGCCATGAATTAAAAATACAACATCGCTTTTTACCTGTAAAAATGTATTGATATCAGTTTCCAAAGCGTTCTTTTGTTCCTCTCCCATCAAGATAACTCCTTATACTTCAAACTTCTATGTGTTTGATCAT
The DNA here is from genome assembly GCA_023374145.1 of Lepidium sativum. Lineage (NCBI taxonomy): Eukaryota > Viridiplantae > Streptophyta > Magnoliopsida > Brassicales > Brassicaceae > Lepidium > Lepidium sativum. The sequence goes on along the minus strand of JAKUCM010003948.1, from coordinate 51,931 downwards.
AAACTTTGTTAGAGAAACAAAATGGTTTTGCTTTTTTTTTTTTTTTCTCGTATTCGTTTCACGGATTTTATTTTAGCTGAATTCTGTTGTAGGTTGTCTCGGAGAAAATACTGCTGAAACATCTGCAACAAAAAGTAGCCAAACTCGAGTCAGAGTTAAGAAGCCCGGCGTCCAGTTCATCAACCTGCTTAAAGTCTCTGTTAGTTGAGAAAGATATGAAAATCCAACAGGTATGACATAGAAGTTGATAATTTGGATTTACATCTTGAATCATCTTTTTTTAATAGTTGGAATGTGAAATTCATAGACTAAAACCGAAAACCATATGGGAAGTGAAAATAAGTTTTAAGAACAGAGGATATGAATAGATCATTCGCTTGCATTTATTCTCATTCATGTTAAACTAATGGCAGATGGAAATCGAAATGAAGGAGTTAAAGCGTCAGAGAGACATTGCACAATCCCAACTTGATCTAGAAAGAAAAGCAAAGGAGCTTAAGGTATATGTCATGTGCATAAGTATGAGATTCCAAATTTTTATGGAATAACTTCATCCTTATAACTGGTTTTAGGGGTCAAATGAGTGTGAACCTTTTCCTCAAGTGGCAAGGTGTCTCTCCTACCCTACTGAGGAGTCCATTCCAAGAAATTCTGTTCCGCAAAGCCGCAGAACAATTCGTGGTAGGAGAAAGGATAATGTGAGGCAGTCTATGACTTCAGCGGATCCAACAGCGTTAGTCCAAGAAATTCGTTTGCTTGAAAAGCATCAAAAGAAGTTGGGTGAGGAAGCAAACCAAGCACTGGAGCTAATTCACAAAGAAGTGACATCCCATAAACTGGGTGATCAACAAGCTGCAGAAAAAGTTGCGAAAATGCTGTCAGAAATTCGAGACATGCAGAAGAGCAACCTTTTAACCGAGGAAATTGTAGTTGGTGATAAAGCTAACTTGAAGGAAGAAATAAGCCGGTTGAACTCTCAAGAAATTGCAGCTCTGGAGAAGAAGCTTGAGAGTGTCCAGAATTCTATTGACATGCTTGTCTCTTCTTTCCAAACAGATGAACAACAGACTCCAGATTTCAGGACCCAGATCAGAAAGAAAAAGGTTCTTCCTTTCGGCTTAAGTAATAGTCCTAACATACAGCATATGATCCGGGCACCATGTTCACTTCTTTCGTCCTCCGGGACTGAAAATAAGGCTCCAGAAAGAAATGTTGTGTCTGCTAATTCAGCGCCGGTGTCTTTCGGAGCTACTCCCCCAAAGAGAGATGATAACCACGTACGAACACCGTCAAGGGAAGAAACTCCAGTGTCACGACAAGCAAATTCAGTCGATGTTAAGAGAATGAAGCGAATGTTTAAGAATGCTGCCGAAGAGAATATACGTAACATCAAAGCTTACGTGACTGGACTGAAAGAACGTGTGGCGAAACTTCAGTATCAGAAGCAGCTTCTTGTTTGCCAAGTGAGTTTTACACTTGTGACTTGTGCTCAATCATGTTCTAAGTTGTTCATATTCATCGATGTTTAGTTATATCACTATCAAATCTTGTATAGTGCTTTCACATCCAGGCATAAGTAACTTGAAAACTTGTTCCATTTTAGGTGTTAGAACTGGAGGCAAACGAGACAGCTGTTGCTTCAGAGTCTGATGCAACCGATGAAATGCAGATGGATTGGCCCTTGTGTTTTGAAGAGCAGAGAACACAAATAATAATGTTATGGCATCTATGCCACATCTCAGTCATTCACAGGACACAATTTTACATTTTATTCAAAGGAGACCCAGCTGATCAAATCTACATGGAAGTTGAGCTCCGCAGACTAACATGGCTCGAACAACACTTGGCCGAGCTAGGAAATGCAAGTCCTGCATTGCTTGGCAATGAACCAGCAAACTACGTAGCATCTAGGTATCACAATAACCTTCCTTTCTTGTCAATTCTATGAATCAAAACGTTTTGACAAAGCATTTGCTTCTGTCTTTGGTGTGCGCAGTATAAGAGCTTTGAGGCAAGAGCGAGACTATTTGGCGAAACGAGTAAACACAAAGCTCGGAGCAGAGGAAAGAGAGATGTTGTACTTGAAATGGGATGTTCGGGCAGTTGGAAAACAGAGGAGACATCAGTTAGTGAATAAACTCTGGACCAATCCTCATGATATACAGCACATAAGAGAGAGTGCAGAGATTGTGGCTAAGCTTGTTGGGTTCTGTGATTCAGGTGAAAACATAAGAAAAGAAATGTTTGAACTTAACTTTACTTCTCCTTCTGATAAGAAGACATGGATGATGGGTTGGAGCTTCATTTCTAATTTGTTGCATCTTTAGTCTATGTTGTGTAGCCAATTCAACACCACATTTCTCTTTGTTGTAAATCCTTTTTCACTTCAAAAGTCTTGAGAGGATGATTCTCATGATCCTTGTAACTTTCTCTTTAACTTGCTAACGATATGATCCAATTGTTGTCTAATTAATCTACAAACAGGAAGACTATAATTCTACCAGTTAGTCTCGAGGGAGAGAACTACTTTCCGTGGTGAAGAACCACAAGAACAGTCCTTTATTAGCCGTGAGCTTTGGAGCCATATTACAAAATTCAAGCTCCATCAAGAGCTAGTGAAGGTGATGTAAAGGAGGTTACCACAGCTAAAGACAGCACGTGGTGTCAAGAAGATCTAATCTTCCTTGGCATAACCCAAAACTCTCTTGAAGCATCCATTCTTGAGGCTTACTTGTATTGTAAAACCACTAAGAAGCTTTGGGAGACTCATAAACGTTTACGGAAACGTCTCCAACCTAAGCCGTATATTTGCAGTGAAGAGGGCCCTCAAAAATCTCAGCCAAGAAGAAGAGACGTTCACACAACACTTTGGAGAGTACTGTCACTTTGGGATGAGCTAGAGAGTATTGGTCACTTTAAAGAGATATTGCGGCCTACTCCTCTATCCTCAATAATGAAAGGCACGAGCAGACTTAGCCTTTGGTCTCTTATTGACCTTCTCTTATTAGGCATATATTAAGTCTGGAAAAGCTTCCAACCTCAATGAGGTGTGTATGGAAGTAAAAGAAAGAAGGATCACTTTGCCTCTTTGGAGAAAAATGAGAACTCTTAACAGCCAACAAAGGCATGTAGAAGCGTCAAGAGAAGAAGTTGTGGATGTGTAACCATTGCAATAAGAAGAGACATACCAAAGACAAGTGCTAGATTTTTCATCCTTATCTAAAGCCAAATAAGTTCAAGGATCAAAGAGCAAATCTCTTAAGTGTTGCTTTGGATGAACCAATCAAGGTTGGATCATCTACGCTTGTCCATGTAAAGGAGATGGTGGCAATTACTTCTTATTCTCAAAAAGTAAGGATGTGATTCTAATGATCATCAAGAAGTGGGTCCTCATGAAGAAGAACAAGTTATCCACCAAGAAGACCAAGTGGAAGATGCGGGTGAAGGTGAAGCCTCTCCAATGGAATCCCCACTACCCCTAAGAAAAATCAAAGGATCCAAAGCTTAAGTAAGAGTGAAGCTTCCAAAGAAGAGCCTTCAGCATCGTTTAAGAGAAGCCAAAGGATCTGCAACACCCCAATCCAAACGTTTCGTTCTCTTGACCTTTCACAAGCTGACCATCAAGATTGATGTATAATAAAATCAAAGAAGTTAAGAAGTTGCTGATGATCAATCCAGAAAACACAAACGCAATACATAGGCACAGGTGTGGGTTGTGAAGAAAGGATTAGCTACATATAAATCCTAACACGAAACTTACAAGGTTTTATATAAACAATACATCATATTTACAAAAAAAAAAAAAATCTCAAATGGTTTCAAAAGAAAGATCGGAAATTTTCTGCAACTCAAAACGTATTTCAGCTATTCAGTATTTATACTACTTTTTTGTACCAATCTCGTGTTCCTAATAATTTTATACTCAATGGCAGATTGCTTCACCGTATGCTACCCATTCTTTGAAGCTATCTGGAAAGTCTTCATGAGTCTTTGTTTCTGTCGGTTCCTTTCCCTATCATTCAACAAACACAATTTCTAGCGTAAGCGAATTCAATTTCTGATCCAAGTTTCAACAATCCAAGTGCAGTTTGTCAAACTAACACCTGATATATCAGTTCTTTTAGCTTCTACAGATTGGCCAGACTTAATGCCATAAATTTTAATCGATCCCCGCAAAAGAAGGGAGTAAAATGAATCTTCTTCTTGTAAAATCTATGGAAAATAGATCTGGCTATGTTCGCTCAAGTCATCTTATAGCATACCAACTAGACTCTACGTCCCTTAAAATCAATGTTGATTTGGTGATTAAGCTGACGAAAAAGGGCATACGACTGAGGACTCGTAATGATCTTTGTACGTAAGAACTCAATCGACAGAACTAATTAGTCTAAGACATCATCACAACACTCTTGGATAAAGTCAAATCAGGAGGCCACTGACCTTATCGCTACTTGATCCACTCTCACATATAGCTGGTGCTGATTTTCTTACTCCATTGATGATATTCTCTGTTGACGACATCTCCTCTGTCAAATTTCGTGTAAGCTCCGACGACCTGACAAAAGTAAGATGATTGATCACCAAGAAGTTTTAGCAATTGACTAAAATATGACCCTAGGGTAAAACATAATTTGTTTGGTTCAATGTCATCACCAATTTAAAGTGTAGTACCGATGATTTCAATCACTCTTTGATTCTAATCTTATAATTTGGTTTTTAATCAGTTGCTTTTATAGATAATTGACTGATTTTTTTCTACTGACAACAATTTTAAGCTCCTATGTTACAACCTCTAGTAGTATTTGAGACTGCTTCTTCCACCAACTACATTGCATTGTCTATGCCCTTTAATAGATGACATTATTACCTGTCAGATACAGCATTCTCGCATGAGTTTTCTGATGATGAAAGCCACTCAATATCAACAAAATTGGAGACACTTGACATGTCTTCCTCCCCGCCAAAGTAAACTAGGTCGCTACCAAAACGTCGAACCTTTTGCACATCTCCGAAGAGATGTTGCCTAGGCATTGATTGAGTACACCTACATAATTATTGTGGCTGAAAAAGGTCAGTTTAACCTACTATGACCCACTGAATATTTAAGTGTGAAGGCTTATTCTTCGATTCCAGGAGGTGCCAAGACAACAATCTAAGAGTATGAGCTTATATCTTACTAATATTATTGATATATACTCTACATTTCCCCCTGAAAACTTATTATAATGCAGACATGGCGTGAACACTAAAAGGAAATTACTGTATGCCTACTCATGTAGGTTCAACTAAAATAACTGGGACATTTCCTAGTGGTTAGATCAAAGTATAATCTTAATCTATACTTAGCAGAATAGTGTAAGAGCGATGTAAACAAACCTTGATAATGCTACATCTTCAGAAACAGGTATATCAGATGATGACTGTGAAAGAATATGGCTCACATGCTGTAATGGTGCGGAGAAACCTTTTTGAGGCATGCTTTCATGATTGCTACTCATGGCTGACAACGGAATGCAATTTTCATTGACAAAATTCCCATCTGATAAGCACCTTTTCACGAGAAACCTGTAAGCATTTTACTACGAGCTAAAATTACTGACGAAACATAGAAAATCAAGAAGTCATAAACAAAAAGAAGAAACAGAAAGAAACAGGCAGAGCTCTAAATCATTTACATCAGCAGCTAAATTTGCTAGAACATACGACTTCTGAAGGGAGCAAACTAATCCTTGTTTCTCATGATTCCAGTTTCGCAGCAAAGAAAACTTCCATTTATTCAATAGTTTGGTGGTCCCATAAATTAGAAAAATAAATTGGTAAGACTGCCACATACATTACATAGCATGAAGAAATGGAAGTTGCATTTGAGAATGACATTCTGATATCAAAAGATGCATAACCTATCTACAATCTCCTACAGTAGCCACATCGACTAGTTCTACAATGTATTATAGGCCATAGGGCTCCTTAATCACTGTTGACTGTCTAAAGGAGAAAAATAGAACACTTCAAACTTTAATTAAGAATGGAATTTGAAAATATCTAGCAAGTGATTCAAGTTTGCATCATCAAAATCTACCTTTCATCTTCTTCCATGCTCATTTCTCCATTCCGTTTGTTAGAGAGGGAATTCGATTGTAATTCCCAGATTGCGGGCATTCCCGGTTCAGGCTGAAAAGTGCCAAGAAATCTGCATATAGAAACAAATTTGAAAACTTAATTAATATAAATTGTTTACAGAGAGACAAACGAAGACAGAGGAAGCAACTTACATGTTAATAGCATCTTGTTTATTTGCATCCATATATGCGTTATTATAATACCGTTGCAGAGTTCTCAAGAACTCCTGTGACTGAGTTGCTGCGTTCCACTGGCCCCTTCTCTCACTAAAAACCTATTTCCCACCAGAAATTATAGGAATCAAAAATATGCATAAACGTTCACCCTTGACATGTTTGTTTTGACCATTGACATTGCTCGGCCAAGGATAGCAGATGATTCTAAATGTTTTTCCAATGTAGAAGGAATATAAGCAAATTACAAAAAGTTACTGTTCTTCTGAGCAGTAATACGTAATGAAGAACCAAAAAAATAATAGTTTTTAGCAGGAGATCTTCTACAAGACTATGAACAAGACCAACTAAATCGATTTTTCTGTGAGATTCAGAGTAAACAATTAACATTACCTTGTTGTGGGCTGCGGATCCCCCATACTGATGAGCTAGTGTGTCGCCCATTCTCTCATATAATCCCATTATTGAAATAGCCAAAGGATCATCAAGTTCTATTGCTGGAACATCTCTAATCCCTAATACATGAAGCTGCTGCCCAAGAGCAGCCCAACCATATGCGTATTGTGCTACATTTGTACGATCAAGACAGTCGATGCAATTGGTCCTCAGCACACCTCTCTGAAGCCTAGGTGGCTTGACTTCACATTTTTCATAAGCAATATTCTTACTCCTGTTAGATTTCTTCTCTAGGTTATCATGATCCCCATTATCATCATCAGAAGTAGTGTGTGGAGACATATCCCCAGTGTCAGCACTGCGATTATAGAAATCATAAGAACTGTAACATAAAGGAATTCGAAGATACTTTACAAAAAAAAAAGGAATTCGAAGATATTTTATAAAATCTACATTTCTTACAAAGTCTCCACCAAGCTGTTACTAATTTCAAATAAGTTTTATAAACTGTTCATAATAATGACTGTCATCATTAAAATACAATAATTTACATGAAACATAGGGTTCATCTCATAGTAAAATTGAAGAACAGGAAATTGAGCAGACACCATAATATATACGCTGTATAATATTTGATATGATAAAATGGTGATGATCGTAATTCAAGCTAAAGGACTTACTCAGAAGAAGATAAGCTCGTGTAACCCTCATACTTCATCGCTGGTGTGACTTGATAGTAAAAGAAATCTGTTAGCATCAATGCACAGGCAGCTACTTTTCCAAGAAGTGCCAAGACATTTGTTGTTTTTCTGGAAAAAGGATAGTAAACAGAAAACTGGTTTTCATCTACATATGTATTTAAAGACTTCAATATGTTGGAACACAAAGAGAGGTGTGTGCATATGATCGATACCTCCGAAAATGTTTGTGCAGGTCCCAGTGGAGGAATCTCAGGCGAAATTCGTCAGGTAAATCTTTGTTAATAAAGTCAATTGCATTAGCAAATTCTTCCCGCAGAATTGACTCCCTAGGTCTCTTCTCTTTTGTCTATTAATTAAGCAAACCAAAGGAGAGGTAAGGTGTGGATGCTCCAGATATAGTGATGGCAGCAAGTGAATTACTAGGCTGATTAGGCAACTCACCTTAATCAAATTTAGAATAATGATGGGGTTTCCATATCGTTGTACAAGGTTATCAAAGTGAAGTTTAGTTGCCTCATAGTTTGGGTCCTTTTTTGACACTGCAGTTGGTAGAAAAGAAGTCAAACAGGAAAGAGAAAAAGGGGAGACAGAGGGGAAGCAGTGCAGTAATTTTAATGCCATAAAACTTACAGACTATATCCGGCTTTAGATTCAGTCGTGAAGTCTCTTGCGACCAGTAAAGCGGGATTGAGCCACGATTCTGCACAACAGAACTTATTTGCATAGGTTGGTCTTCAGGAACATCTTCTGACACTATCTGCTCAGTCTCAACATCATTGGCAACATCGCCATTTCTATTTACTCCTCGTTTTAAGTACCTGTTGTGGTAAGAAATATAGGAGAGGGGAAGGAAGATAGCAATGAAAATAAATTCCAAATAAAATGTAAAATTCACATATATATTGAGGGATGGACAGCGTTCTAGTGAGATATCTAGATCGGATTATGCAGTTATTATTTGCAATAAATTACATTTGTTCTCTGAAGGCACACCTTGCATCGCCAATTTACATGCTTACACAGAACCTATATTGGCAGACTAGGAAGTGAAAAAAGTTGCTACCTGGTTCCAGCATTATGACGGGAACGCCTAGCGATAAGGGTGATCTTGAAATTCCGTCCACATTCAGAAAGAGAGGCCTAAATGCAAAATAAGTCATGCTTATTGAGCTACTGGGTAGTATAGATTTAAGATGCCAGTATACTATAGCTACATGTACAACTGAAATAGCACTATAAGTCTATAACAGTACCATAACTGATGATGTATGACAGAAAATATGCATGTGGTACAAAAAGCCTACTACTAGGCCTTGGTGTAGCACAAAAATGATTGAACAGGACATAGGTAATACTACTAATATATTAGTGATATATAAAAAACGGTCCACATGTATAAAATATCACTTCTAGAAGTGAACTATCAGAAAACATATGATTCTCACCTGCTTGAAGAAACCATAAACCAATGCTACAGTCCAGATGGTATTTTGAACGTGAAGTCGGATTCCCCGAGTCAAGAACTCATTCCAAACAAACATTTTCTCATAGAGAATATGTCCTGTCTCGTAATTACATACATTCTTCTGGTAACTTCTCATTATATTGTAAGAATAGCTGAAAAAGAAGTCTTTTGTAAGGTCCACCATACACAGGAGTCTCTTGTATCTGTTCCTCAACAAATTGAAAACACCACATAAAAAGAGTACAATCAGGGAGGGGATGGAACGTCTAAAGAACTGTACTATTTTTTTCTCGAGTGTAAGAAACATCTTGTTAGCAATATTCTAGAAATAAATACACAAAAATATAGCAGAAGAAATCTCAAAAACCTGTTTTCATCTCTTGAATTTAAAACGTTGCACTGTACAGTAGAATTTTGAAATGCCACTATTTCGCTCTTTGATACAGCGTAGACACTGTGACCAAAAATGGCACCTATTTGCCTTCTTTCAGTTATAAGCAGCATGTAGTAGGGTCCCAAGAATTTAATGAAGCCTGAGAGAACATAAGTAATAAATATGAGAAACAAGCTCAAAGTGAAGACAATAAATTGTCTCATTTGCACGAGCTCAATATAAAACCACATACCAATGATACCATAACAAAGAGTCACAAATTTCAGACCACCCGTGGCCTTGTTCCCTTCGTGTATGCGTTTTAGCAATTCATAGCATTCTTTCTTTGAGTAAGGAGTAGAATCTTCACTAATGTTAAGCTCAGACGGATCAAGGCGATCTATCTTAAGTACTCTATAGACTCCACTACCATCCCAACCAATCATGTAAAAGTTCTGTAAAAAGAGTATCAGTTGATGATTAAGGACTCAAGTCAATAGCGTCACAAATTCAAAATCTCACGTATCTAATCACATTATACAAGACTCAAACTCAAGTAAGGTTTCTATTTTACCGATTGAGTCTCAAAGAGTTTGAATTCCTGCATAGAGGCTGTGTAAAGACCATGTGGTCCACAAGAGCTTAAACCGCCATCATCAGTTGATGGCGATGAAGACATTGCTGATGCTCAAATTCTCCTTCGCTGATCTTTGACTTTTTATGGATCTCCCCCGAGCCGCTGGCTCAGGGAATCTTACAGCCGGAACATTCAATAATTGCCGGAGAGTAATAAATTATCCGGGATTCGAAATTCCGGAATTACACGTAGCCAAACCAAAGATACTCTAAATCTAAACCAAACCTCCACGAACAAAGATCGCAATATCAAACAAACATCGAGCCGTTGTTTCTTAAAACACAAACACAACAACAGATTCTTCTTCTCGGACTTCTCCTGAATGGAATACAGAATTTATGCGCTGATTCGTCAGATCAACAGAAATGCAGCGAGAAATTCAATAGATGAATAAAAAAAGTACACAAAAGGGATCATAGAAACAGATCACTCTAGAAGTGCAAACAATGATCAACACAAAGCTCAGAGATTCCAAAATAAGAATGAAGCAAATTCCTTACGAGAGTTTGTTTACATGGAGAATAAGATTGAAGGAAGATTCGAGAAGAGAAAACTGGTGATTGTTTTGTTTTTCTGGAGAAAATGACAGAGGATTGGATCGAGAAGAAGGCGCTGATTGAAACCACAAATTTCTCTGATTCGTTTTATTATTTTGTTAGCTTAATAATAAATAAATAAGTAAAATTATATTTGATTTTCCTTTTTGTTTCATTTTTGAAATCTCTCGTGACCGAAGCGAGCTTAAGCCACAGGTGTCTGGACACCTATGGAAGAGCTGCATTTTTCTCAAACCTGTTATTATTTATTACTATTTCTTTCTCTGTTTTTTTGTTAACTAAGAACAAGATTAGACCGAAGCCTAAACCGATTTTACAGGATTGAACACAATCCAAATTCAAATATTCAGTGCTAGATGAAAATATTAGCATTTTCGTTTTGATGAAAAGTGATCCTTTCCAACTTTTTTCAAACTATGTCCTTAAAACCAACCTTACCAATACATTTGTCAAAACAGAGTCGTTTGTTTTTAGGTTTATAAATCTAGTTCTAAAATCTCTCTCGATTATCATATCCTATCATTTCTAAGTATTGAAGTTCTGACTTTGGGAATAACTCATGCCAATCACCATTACGATATGCTTTATCAAGAACACATCGTATTATCCCGGTGTTTCTTACACCACGCCATGACCAGGAATTCCTTATCTTTGGAAAATCAATAAGTCCACAATCTCTAATCGTTTGGTTAAAATTCATGAACGAATTCACATTTCTTAGGTCCCCGTCTTGCTTTTCATGATTACCCGAAAGTTTATTAAAATCACCACTAGTCAACCAAGGAGTTGTTCTAATAATTCTCATTCTAGTAAATCTTTCCCAAACATAAGATCTTTTATTTTGAATTAGTTTCCCATATAAAGTAATACGTGATCTAACCCCAAAAAGATCCAACGATATGTCTACCGTATTTTTATCCTTATAATTTATAATAACATTATTGTTATCTGAAAAAATAAAGCTAAACCACCACTTACTCCTAACAGTTCTACAATGGTTAACAATTTGAAGCCCAAATGCAATTGTATTTTTTTTCTAATAATGAAAATTGTTCTTTGTTTCTGATAGAAATAAAAATCCAGGTCTGAATTTCTTCCAAATATCTCTAAGATAATTAATAGAAATCTTATTCCCAAAATCCTAACAATTCCAATATAAAGTCTGAAAAATCATTTAAAAGAAACTAAAACTTCATGGAGCCTTTATCTTGCTCCTTTGTCTTGCACTCCTCAGGCTTCACATTCCTAGGTGTCTTGTGAGGTGACATTGTCGCAATCATCGACATCTTCTTTGTGTACACACCGCGAAGAGGAGTCGAAAAACGGGAAGAAGGTTTACTCGGCTCTGGAGGGGGTTTTTTTAAGTTCGTACCTCCTTGCACTTATGCAATTTGTTGGCAAACTCCTCATGGATTCGGGCCATCTCCTACTATGCATAGTTGCCTCACAGGAAATTGTGTCTAACACCTAATCCTCCATCCGATCAGGATCAACATCCAACATCGCTCCGTTACTACCATTATCAGCAAAGTCCTCCAATGGAGTTGTAAGCTCTGTTGTCAAGTTACCATCTTCTTCGGAGACCCTTATAGGTGCCAGAACAGAGTCCAAAGCCGAAGCATCATCTGCGACCTCCGCAACTATCAAAACATTATCTACATTCGCTTGTATCCCTCGCTCTTCTTCCTGAAACAAAGGTCGATGCACCTTCTTGGAAGACAAAGACTCCTTGGCCACCTCTTCTCCAATAATTTGATCATAATTTTAAGGAATGAGCCCAAGAAACTACTCTATACAAAAACCAAATACACAGTTTTGGGAAATACCTTGTCAATCTCAGATGGTGGAGGCTTGTTTTGAGGAATCCCTCAACCCCTTTTATCACCCTCACTTTTTCATGTAACAGCCAGAGACTTAGAGGGTTCACCAAATTTCTTTTTACCTCCAATTACTGCCCCTTTGAAACTCTTGTTTCTCACATTGGCCCCCAATTTATTATTGTTATCTACCCCACCTCATTGACCTCTTGCTTAGCTTTGTAACATGAGCTAACATCATGTGTCTATCTATAGCAGAGTGGAAAAAACCTTCTAGTCTTTATATTTAAACATAATCTTTGATTCCCTTCCTTCTTGAAATTCTAGAATCGAGTAAAAGATCAGTGGTTTTGAGTAGGGAATTTCAATGAGAACTTGTCCCTTTAGAAACTAGATACTAATGACTGAGCCTATGGAACTCGCCACTAATCTATGCACCTTTTCCACTCTATATTCAAACGGAATCCCTGTGATTCTAATTTATAGCCGAATTATGTTTGGATAGTCAGCATCATCTACTGCTTTCCATGGTGCATAAGAGACCATCGAACCATCAAAATTAATCGAACCATAGTCAATAACACTTTTCAAGTCTGATTCTCACTTAAATTCAAATTGAAATATGCCATTACCTAGGTTAAGGCCACTAACACGTCCCACTAAGTCCCAAAATGGTGGCATCCTAAAGATGAATGTATCCACATTCTGGATAAACGAATTTAAACACCGACTCATTAACACTTTAGAACTCCTTGCCATAGGGCTGAATTGTCAATCTTTGGAATCTTGATCTTCAACCTTCGTGGTGGTGACTTAGATTCCAAACTCTTTTTGTTTAACCCCATTTAAGACATTCTCAAAGCTGAAACACCAAAAGATAGCACACCACTTATGAGATAACAATGACCGAGGTAAGTAAACAGAACAAATAAAATAGATAATCGACCTAAGTTTATACTATTGATTCTTTTATAACTAATCCATTATGATGATAAGATTTGATCTCCCTCCCTAATATTTAGGTGAATCTGATTCCTATAATTCTGGAACAGTAATAGACAGAGTTTGAAACCCCCTACAAACTCGACCAAATTTGAATATCGGAGTATCTTCCTCCACTAATGACTCTTAAATACCAATCCTTGACATAGATAATTGCCAAAAAATTCGGACCAGTCCCCATAAAGTAAGGAAGCCAGAATAATCCAATTTAGGAATCAAATTCACATTTGAAATTTTTTTCAGAGCATAAGTGGTTCTAGAACTATTATTCAACCTGCCTTCAATGAAACAAGAGGGAAAATGCACCTCAATTATTGAACCACTAGTACTAGATGAGATTGGTAGACTTTGACCTTTAGAAGACCTAGTTCCCACAATCTTGTCTTGATCCTAGTACATCAAACTGAGTGTGAATACCAATATGAAACTCCATTATAATATAACAATGGAGAATTCAACCATCCTTTAAACACCAGATTGTGACAAATAGTAATACTTTCATCACCTAAAACTTTTACTATTCCACACAATGTATTCACCAATGTAGACCAAAAAGCAAAGCACATTCTCCAAAACCTCCCAATTATCGTTAGGTATCTATTATTACTGCAAGTTATATATGAATCCATAACCTCTTTTATGCATATACATATAGAATCAATTCTATAATCTGCATAAAGAGTTACCAATATCCATAATGGAACAAGAGTGGAAGAATGAAACCTATTACAAAACATATCATCTAGTAACATATTCAGGAATCCTAGTAGGAATGATGCAAATATCCTTAGTACAAAACTGCTCTCAAGACTTAAAAAATCCAACGACATCAGGATCATAACGAAATCACAATCTCTGAAGATAATGTTTTCAGAGATGTTGAATTTATTCCCCTGGCTTGATAAACGTAATAATATTACGATTTGTGAAACTCCATTTTCATAGCGTATTTTGCTCCCAACGTATCCAAACTCAATGAGTCTAATTTTTCCATCCAGGTAATTATCCTCACAACAATTACCAACAAAATTTTTAACATGACTCCCTATCGATATCAAGCATATTGTAAAGATAGATGAAACCATGATCAAGGACCAGAAAAAGAAAACTTGCACGACTCACCAAAGAGATTGGCTAGACTAAGGTGATGAAGTCTTCCAAGATGGTGATCCGACTACCCCGATTATTGCGGCCGAAGATACTGGAGATCCAAAAACTCTCAATCAAAACCCTCCGAGACAAAGAGATCCTCCCCCCGAGCTCTCCTGATGGGACTCTCCTAAAAGCCTTCTTCTTCAGAAAAGTTTGAAATGCAGAAAGCAAAAATGGAACCTCCTTCCCCCGACGATCCGTAAAAAAGAAACAACTCCCCCAAAAAGAAATAGTTGGTATTGTTTAACTCTTTCATGTATCAATTTTATATGTATTTATAAAAAGAAATAAATGAACTCTCGTACTTTGCACAAAAAAATTATGTTTTTTACTTTGTATATATATATATATATATATTATTAAGGAATTAAATATTTGGTTCTATTAATTATTTAAACTATATAAACTATATCTGGACCCACCTAAGGTTGGTAGGTTGGGTGTTCTAATTTATATGTATTTCTGTCGTCGACAAAAAAAAAAAAAAAAAAGAAAACTATATAATTGTTTTTTTTTTTTTTTGTTAACGGCAAATTATGTTGGGCCACAACTGGCCGGCCCAATAGCCAAATTCCTACATAATGTAGACATGGAGACTCGATCTCAGATTATGCAAATGCGCTACCTTAAGTGGACTTACCAGCTGCCACTAGGCTAGATGCCATTTGCTATAATTGTTTTATTTAAAATATAAAAATTGACGATACAATAAAATAAACGAAATTATGAAAATAAGTGTTAAAAACGTTAGTGGTATTTAGTTTAGATTTATACAATCATTTAGAAAACGCAATTCATTATACATACTTAGAATCTTAAAATTTTAAGTAATACGTAAATATAATTTTCATATACATTATAATTTTAGTCTAAATAATTATATAATTTAAGTAAATATTAAAACACAAAATATATGAATAAATTATGTATGAATTAATTATTTCCTCTGTCCCAAAATATACTATTTTTAGATAAATACACATTTATTTAAATACTTTAATAACTTATTTCAAATATCAATTTATATTTAAGTTTATTATAGACCAATCTTAAAAAAGACTACAAAATTTTAATAGTTTAAAAGTATTAGATACATCAAATTTTGTATTAGAATTTTCAAATAAACATCTCTTAAACATCTTATATCTTGGGACGGAGAAATTATAAGTATAAAATATCAAAGATATATACATGTATACCTCTAAATATTTTTATCTTGCAAAACTTTAATTATGGTTTGGAGAGCAAATATATTTTTGGCTTTCTTTCAAACAATTCAGGATATTTCCTCCATAACACTAGTTACCTTAAGATCTCTGTTTGAAATATACAAAATTTTGTATTAAATGTTTTATAAATAGTAAATTTTTATAAAAAAAAATATGACAACACTTATTCAACATTCCGAAGTCTAATACTAATTCATTTCAGTTGTTTTCCATTCACTTCAAAAACTTTAGTATTGATAACACGAACTAATTATCCGATGATATCTATAAAAAAAATAAAAAAAAATCACAAAACATTTACTCTTATAATATACCTTCAAATTACAAAGAACATATCAACGGTTTGACCAAACTATTGAGAGAAAAAAAGATGTAAAATTGATTAGAGAAAAAAAAGTTAGAGTGGTTGATGTTGTAATAATAGTCATGGGATGCATCTTAAATAGATGCCTTTTACTATTTTCCTATTATGATTAAAAGAAAATTTTAAAAATAGATATCGATGAGGAATATTTATGGTAAAATATATCTAAATCTAAATTATTAATTACGATAAGATATTAAAAACAAAATAATTGTCATATTGTAGGATAGATAAATAATATAAACGAATAAGATTTTTAATCAATTTAATATTCATAAAATAAAAATTATTACAAACTAATAATATTAAAAATAGACCAATAATGTATAAATAATATTAATATTTATTTTTTGTCTTTATATATAGTAGAATTCTATTATACTTGATTGTTATATCTTTAAATATATATTTAAATTAAAACAAACTAATAATATTACGTAGATAAGAATAAAAATAACAATTTGTTAAAAACATCAAATTTTATCAACATAGACAAAATTAGTTTTATTATTATAAAAGATACAAATATGCTAAAACTACAAAATTTATTATATATAGTAATGTGATATTTGTTTTCTTTTGTTAATTCTATGGTTTGATTTGTATATATAAATTTATTGATTATATATAGATTTGATATAAAATCAATTTATAATGATAACGGTTGTACACGAGCTATATTTTTCAAACTTTGTTGATTTAGTTTTGATGAATAACAATTTTAATATATAAACTTTTTTAACTCGTGTTATTTATATTTTAGACCATGTTTATTTAAAATTTTCGACTCATATTCATTTAATTTACTAAACCCGTATATATTTAAAATTTTAAACTTGTATTTGTTTTTATCATTACTGTTACCAATTATAGCTACATAATATATCCATTTGTATTAGCCTTTAATTTTTTTATAAATACATGTTATATTATTATGTAAAGTCGTTCTAATATATTTTTGTTTGTTTTTTTCCCATATTACATTGAATTTAATATTAGTTTATGTTTATTATTTTAAAGTTATAATAAGTAGATTTAATATAAAAATATAATTTATAGTATTTAAGATATTTGTATTCTTAATAAATTAACATTGTTGTATTTGTATTCAAACAAATTAGGGATATTATTTATACTTTTTTGGATTACAAAAATTAAAATATAACTAATGATATGCAAGATATACTTAATATTTAATTTCTATAAATTATATTATATAGAAGTTATTTCACACATGCTAGAATAAAAAAAATAGAATATAAAGTACAATTATTGAAATAAATCTCCTTCTAAATCATTGTCTTGGTGGCCCACTGGTGTAGTCACTTTACAAATCATTTAAGTCACCAAAGATCGAAACCCCTACCTACAATAATAGGAACGAAATTTAAAAGTCAGTAGGGTAGTTGACAAAAAAAATCACTGTCCCAAAACTCTTATAAACAATATAATTGTTTTACATGAATCGTCAACGTCAATAGATTTTTTTTAATTTTTCCAGACTATATCAGCAGTCCAAAAATATTCTGTTTGGTTATTTTGTTAAATAGCTAATAATGTCAGGCATTATTTATTATACATAATTGAAAATGATCTCAAATATTTTTTTGTATTATCTCAAAATAAACTAAAAATATTATGTGATTATAATTTTATTTTATTATAAAGTTTTCTTTGCAAAAAATTTGTTATAATAATTTACAACTCAAAACAGATAATATAGTGCAGTGTTCAAATTAATATTATATTTTCATTATATAATATATATAGATAAAATAATGTAATGTTAAAATACGGATATGTTTTATTAAAGATTATAATAATTGTGAAATATATATCATAATTTGTATCTCACTAGACTTCAATATAGTATTAAATAAAACAATTTTTACCTAATTTTTTAAATAATTTTATAACTTAAGAGATAATTATATTGCCATAAAAATAAGTTAAAATACAAAAACTAAATTAAAAAACAATTTGAAGTTAAATAAATATAAATTTTAATATTAAAGGAACTGTAATGAACTATATTAATATTGAATACAATTTTAAAATATGATTATTTTTCTAAATTGAAGAGATAATTATATTTCTTTAAGAACAAAAAATAAGAGGTTAAAATAAAAAATTAATTAAAAACGAACTAACTTAAAATAAATTTATGTAAATTTAAAAGAGTATTAGATCAGAAAAATCAATCTATGTTTGAGTACTTTTAAAACTTAAGATATAACTATATTTTATTAAAAATAAAAATTATATAACATAAAAAAGTTAAATTATAAACGAATTAATATTAAAAGAATAAGATAAATTATAATGTTAATGGTAAATTTGTAATCTATCATACTAAAACTGAATGTGATATTGACACATAAGATTATTTCTAAATCACTTTTGTAATAGTATATAAGATTTTAGTTGTTATATATTTTATTTGTTTGAAGAGTATCTTAAATATTTTTCCTCCATTATTTTAAAATAAACTAAAAAATATTATGCGATTTTAATTTTATTTTATCATAATTTTTTTGTAACAAATTTGTTATAATACACTTAGATCAAAAATAGACTAATATAACATTGTTTTAAAGTTAATATTACACTTTTTTATAATATAAAAATATTTCTACATAAAGTCATCCACAATTTATGTTATAATATATTTTATCAAAAGAAAAAATTGTTTAGCTTTCGCTTTTATATATAACAGATTTTAGTTATATGTAATTGTTATATCTTTATATATTTAAGTTAAGACAAATCCTTATAAATTTAAACTAAAGATAAAACTAATAATATCGTGGAGATAAAAACAATAATAACCAGTTAAAACTTTTGATAAAATCTTATTGAGAGATTAAAATATATTTTTAATATTATAAAATATACGAATTCGTTAATACTATGACTTTATTATATATAGATATATTTAAAGTTAAAACATAATAATATAATGTAGACAATAATAATAATCAGTTATGGAGTCTTATCGAGAGATAATTGTTTTTATTATTATAAAAGACTATAATAGATACAAATATTATGTGACTATTATATCTTTCTAATAATATGACGTAATACAAAATAGACTAATAAAATATTATATTTAAGTTAACACTACATTTTTTTATTTTATATAGACATTTATATTTTTTTATCTGATATAGACAAATTTTGATGTTTTTCCTTCATTTAATCTAATATATAATCAGTCATATCAACATATGGCAATCGGGATAATTAATTTGAATTAAGATTTTTTCATAGAAGCTAAATAGTATTTTATGTTTCCAGATATTTTTTTCTTAAAGATATTGTTAATATGTATTTTTCAAAAATTAAATTAATAATATATGATCGATAATCTTATTCTTAAACGTTTAACAATACCAAATGAGAAAACTTGATTTTTTTGAATGCAAAGTTAAATAATCTGCCATGGTACCTAATATCCCAAGATTTTTCCGTTGACTTCATTAAATGCTGACCTGGCAATCATACATGATTCATGTTGTCTGATTTCGTCTAAGATCATACTTACACATTTGAACTAATTGTTTAATCATAATATAAACTAATGAAATTTGTGTCAAACGTGAAGCTTGAATTTCATTTCGTATTTTGAAAGCTTTCTATTGCTTAAATATTATCTAAGAAGCAAAACAATTGAACAGTATTCTTGTCAACAACGGATAAGTCTAAGAAATTGGACTGGCCGTGGCTACCCTATTAATAAATGGGCATTTGTTCTAAGTTACGAACAATTTTTTACATATAAAAGACACATTTTCTTACAAATTGTTTAATTTAACTAATAAAGCTAATCTTATTTATATTACTTTACTAGTATAAATATAATATTATATAATTCTATTTTAAGGTTTATATATTTTTAGGTTTCAAAATTTATGTAACTAGAGACTAAATCCAAGTTTCTTTGTAGTTGTAATATGTTTTAAAGTTTTATGGAATACAACTCAAATCAAAATTTTTATCTTATAGTTATAACACATTTCAGAAGTTACATGTGGTTAGAGAAAGAGATTCAAGTTTCATGTGGGGTTACCGATTTAATTGATAGTTTCCATGAAGTTACAAGTCATCCATCCATAATATTTTGAAAAGTTACTTAATAAGATGACATATCTCATTTAAAAAAAAATATTATACTAGATATTATACATTATAACATTTTCAAAATAATACTTTATAAATTAATATACAGTAAAAATTTCTATAAAATAATCTAATTTTATTGCCCATATCATTTTTTAGTTCAATTACTATATTAATAAATTAAGAATTTTTATAAGTTAATAAAAAATTATTTTGGTGTAATCCCACCACCTTTAATTTTATAGAGGTTAATTGTATATTACAATTTATCATAGGCCACCAATAAGGTAAGCACGACATTGCTTCAGTGTACTAGGTTGATTTATACATATGTTCAAAAAGTAACTGCAAAAACATTTTCAGAAATTTTTTTTTGTCTTTTTAGACATTTTCAAAAGCATTTCTAATGAAGAAAAATACTCGGTTTGTTTTTATTTGCAAAATGTCCTCTATACTTAAAATGAATTAGATATCAATATAACATATTATTATTGATATTTTCTCCATTAAAATATTCAAAATTTTCTTTTTATTTAATTTCTAAATAATATCATATTTTTTTTATGAGATTTAGGAATATTTTAATTATTTTTGGGTATATTTAGTATCACTATATATTTATTTATATACGCAAAATTTACTTTTAAAGGAAAGTTCACACATTTCAAGAATGCAAACACATTAAATCTGATATATTGGGAAAACGATTTTACATTGAAAAATAAATAGAAAAGGTAAACTTACTAGTATATAATTTATTCTAAAATAAAAGATTCATTAACTTTCCAAAATAAAGTTTTAAAACATAAAATTTAAAAGACAAAACTTCCTTAAACCAAGATTATTTCATAAAAAGACACAACTTCCTTCAAATACAACAAACTAAAATTATTTCATAAAAAGACACAACTTCCTTCAACTACAACAAAACAAAATTATTTCATAAAAAGACACAATTTCCTTCAACTACAACAAACCGAAATTATTTCATAAAAGTTTCGAAGAAACAAAGCAAACAATAATCAATCAGTCATTGGCTTTCACTTCTTCTCGTTCTTATTCTCTGAAAGAGACATCGAAGCTAGTAACTTTGCACGTTGCTGGTTTACATTTTCACGAATAGCCTCAAGTTTTGTTTTGCAAGAAAGTAACTCTTCCATGCTTAGATCTTCAATTTTCTTAAAATTATGCTTTTGGTACAATAATTTTAGCCTTTCTTTTATAACCTGAAGTTTACAAGAATATAATGCTTTATAAAAAGAAAATCAGAATATATATATATATATACATATATATATATTTAAATGAAATAATGTTTTCTGCTTACAAAAATTGACAATCAATAATATTTAAGTTCAGATTTACAACTAGCATAATTATCCAAATAAAAAGATCTATAGAAAGAGTTTGGTTGAAAAGGGTTGGTCCAATATGTGTATATATGATTTATTTATTAGTTTAGCTAGGAGGTTTTGGGTGGAACCCTGATTACTATTCGGACGGAGGTCCAACTACATAATTTTTTAGGATCCGGAGAAGCTTATGTGAATATCTTTGGCCATTTGGAGTAGTTTTCGTGAATTTTGCATTTGAGAGGAATCGATCTCTAGCCTTGACCAATGTAAGATCTCTTTTTCTCAAGCGAACACCACTATACCACAATTATTTTCTTTTAAGATGATATTCATATTCAACAAATTGTGTTTTAACAAAAAACCATATAAATTATGTTAAAATGAGACACCTATCTTATTAAGTTCTTTCTCTTGTTCCAAATTTCTTAAGGAACGATCAAATTCTGCTTGAGCTTGGAGAATCCTAGCTTGCTTTGCATAGAACA
The DNA here is from genome assembly GCA_023374145.1 of Lepidium sativum. Classification (NCBI taxonomy): domain Eukaryota; kingdom Viridiplantae; phylum Streptophyta; class Magnoliopsida; order Brassicales; family Brassicaceae; genus Lepidium; species Lepidium sativum. Next base: position 29,983 of record JAKUCM010003948.1, on the reverse strand, counting down.
AAGCATGAAGACTACAATCTTCGAGACGCTTGAGCAAGACAATAACATGGCAATTATGTTCTCTTGCGAGTGCATTAACATGTTTGGAAATATCAGCTTTGCCTTTTGCAAAAGCTTCTTCCATTGCAATGTTTTCTGCCATATATTTCACTCTCTCTTTTTCACTACTCATTTTCTTTTAATTTTAGAGAGAATTTTGTGTTGGTGTTGATATTGTATGACTACTCAATAGTCCTTTTATTGGAAAATTGAGGTTGTAGGTTAAACACATTATCATAAAATTGATATATTATTCCACTAAAATATTTGAAACTGATTTTTTATGTTTTTATTTCTAAATAATATCATAAATACCGCTATAAGAAAACTCGGAGTCCACATTCTTATCAAATCTTTCTTTTAAGGAAAAAAATATTTATAAAATATTATTTATCGTATACTTTTTAAAAAATTACTTACTGCGATGTATTATATGATTTCAAAATTATTTTAAAATAGTTAAGTTTTTTTTGTACGTATCTTAAATACGAAATTTAGGATTATTATCTATTATTATTAGGTGTATTTAGTATCTCTATATTTTTATCAATATACGAAATTTAGGATTATTATATATTATTATTAGATGTATTTAGAATATCTAGATTTTTATCAATATACGCACAATTTTTCTTTAAACAAAAATTCATACATGTCAGACATACATACGCACACTAACTACAACATATTGGAAAGAAATTCAAATTGAACTATAAATAGAAAAGGAAAAAAATACTATATAGGTTTTTTAAAAGAAAAGATTATTTATCTTTCCAAAATAAACATACAATTTCTTGAATAAAACAGGATAAAAACATTATTTTTTCCAAATTACAAGGTGCTATAAAATCGTATTATTAGTCGTTAAGATTGTGGATAAAAATAAATACTTTGTGATAAAGTTAAATATTGAAAAATCTATTTAGAAACTATCCTATTAATAAGTAATTTTGAAATTTAACTTTATATAATAAAATTTATTTTATTTTATGATAATAAATAAAAATAATTATTTAAAATTGTTTTTATGTTAGGATTGTGGATAAAGATAAATATTATGTAACAAAGTTAAATATTAGAAATCTATTTAAAATTTTATTTTATCTATATTTAAATGATAGATAAATATATATAAAATTATAATTGTTGGATTTGACATGTGAGATTATAATAACTTTAAAACCTAATTTTATATAACAAAATAAAGGCCACTACAATTATTGTCAATTGATTTTGAGTTAGAAATTCATTTTATTATAGTATCAGAGATGCATGATGATATGTATCTATTATGAATATGACTTGACATGTATGTATCATGTTGATGCGTATGTTTTGGTGTTCTGAGATGTTCGATTATACCATCTATCATTTCGAAAGAATGTGTTAGAATATAATAGTTTTATATTGAAAATTGTGACTATTCTAATGTATTATATATAAGATAAGCACCCCTCCACTCGTTACTAGTTAGTTTTGAATTAAAAACCTATAATTTATCAGCTATCGTTGAATTAAATATAACTGTATCCTTGAAAGAAATTAGACTATATAATTAAATAGTGACTACTAGATTTATTTACGTACAAAGAAGACCAAAATTTTCAATTTTCTGATCACGGTATATTTATTTACCACAAACAACAAAAAAGCCCAAAGGCCCTTTGGGCCCAACAATATAGCAAAATATATATCCTATAGTGATCTGCTTAAAAGAAAACCGAAATATACGATCTCGCGTATATTAATTATTATTAAACAAAATAAAATATTCCTCTTAAAACCTGAAGCGCCGTGTTCTTGCTACCTTGTTTATCTTCTTCAATCCGATAATCATTAGGGCTAATTTTCTTCACCTGATATTTGTTTCTTCGTGATCAAACCACAGGTTTTCTTCCTCGGTTCTTAAAATTTATCGTTTTGATTTCTGTAATTTGGGAAATCTGTGACATTTTGTAAACTTAACGATTCGGAAAACTTTAGAACTCAAATCGAAGTTAGGGCTGCTTTATTTGGGTTCGATAGTTATGGAGTTTCTATGGAACCATTTTTAATCGATTATTACGTTTGTCTGTAAATTCTGCCTCTTGATATATATTGACATGTTCATGTTTTGCAGATTTTCAATATTATCGATATTTTGCCTCGGCTAGGTATGGCTGCTCTTAATTCACGTCCAGATTTGGAGGAAAAGACTATCCAATTCAAATATGATGATTATGATGACGATGATGATGGTGGTGTTTGTTATGGAGATTCCCCTAAATGGTCTGATCAGTCAATTCCTACAAAGAAAGAGTCTGATTATCCGACTATTGACTCAGTAGATTATGTTGATGATGCATACGGATCAGGTGATGAGCTCCCAACACCTGTTCCAGTAAATATGAACCCTGAAGTAAACTTGAAAAATGTGTTAACTGGGTTGGTTGCTATTGTTACTGGGCGGAACAAAGACCAAAACTTTTCGTTAGATCAGAAGAGCTCTTCTTCGAATGTTTCCTTTCTTGGCTCTGGCAAGAATGGAGATACTTATGTTCATTCGTCTGTTTACATACCAAGTGCTCCGCCTCTTCTTGAACCTAGTGGGATTAATTATAGTGTTTACAAGGAGTTGCTTGAAGCTGAGCCTCCTGAATGGCTACCTGACAGTTCAAATACAAATTGCATGCAATGTTCTTCTCCTTTTACTGCAATCACATGCGGTAGACATCATTGTCGGTTCTGCGGAGGGATATTTTGTAGAAATTGTTCGAAAGGGAGGTGCTTATTGCCAAGTAGATTTCGGGAAAGAAATCTTCAGAGAGTGTGTGATTCATGCTACGAGAGGCTTGATCCTTTGCAAGGTGTCCTCATTAACTCTATCAGTAATGCTGTGCAAGTAGCTAAGCATGATGTTGTTGATTGGACTTGCTCAAGAGGATGGTTGAACCTCCCTGTTGGTCTTTCCATGGAAGATGAGATATACAAGGCCTCAAATACGTTGAGAGGTTATTCCCAGGTTTGACTATCATACATTTTTGTGTACATATTTATTCTGTAGATGTTCAAGGTGCACATTCCATGATCATGAATGTGAATTTACTCAGTTACTGCAATACACAGATATCAAGATTAGACCCCGAGAAATTCATACCGCACGCAGTTCTTAGTCGAGCTAAAGGTTTGGCAATCCTAACGGTTGCTAAGGTTGGAGCTTTACTGGCATACAAACTTGGGACTGGTCTGGTAATATCTCGGAAATCAGACGGATCATGGTCTGCTCCATCAGCGATAGTGTCAGTAGGTCTAGGATGGGGTGCTCAGGTAGCATACTTCATCTTTTCCATTCAGCACATTTGTGAGCTTCACTTGTAATAGAAACCCCACATAACATCTATTGCACACTTTGTCAGATTGGCGGTGAGTTGATGGACTTCATATTAGTGATGCGTGATGTGAAAGCAGTGAAGACGTTCTGCAGCAGAATGCACTTTTCTCTAGGCGCAGGATGCAGTGCCGCAGCAGGACCGATTGGAAGAGTGTTGGAAGCTGACCTCCGAGCTGGTGACAGAGGCTCTGGCATTTGCTATACCTACAGCCGCAGCAAAGGCAATCTCTATCTCAACTTCATACCTCAGTTTTCACTTTCCTCATTATTTATAATTTAGCCAGACTCGGTAGCTCACTTAAATAGTCTATAAGTAGGAACTAGTCATGGGCATTTGGTTCTTTGATTTGGTGTCGGTTCTTTTGGTTTTTGTTTTTTTTGGTTTTGGAATGGTAAACATATAGGAACGACTAAAATTCGGTTCGGTTCTTTTTGGTTGCTGTTCTCTTCTCATCGGTTTCACTTCTGAATTGTTACTTGAAATGTGAACCGAATTAGTCCTAAACAATCAGTTTGGTTAAAAATGGTTACATCTAACCAAACACCTGAAGTAAACCCTGAACTGAACCTCTTTTTGGTCTAGGTGTTTAGGGCTAGGTCTAGTAGGAACTGTGAATCTAGAACCTGACAGAGGTTTCGTGTGAGCAGGAGCATTTGTGGGTGTGTCTCTAGAAGGAAACGTGGTGGCAACAAGAAGGGACATGAATGTTAAGTTCTACGGCGATCCGTACCTATCGACATCAGACATTCTACTTGGGATGGTTGATCAACCAAAAGCAGCTGAACCATTGTACTCTGCCCTCAAAGACCTCTACGCTGGTTTGCGTCCGTAATCCCCAGCCACATTATAAAACTACTCTTTGTACATAAAACGTTTCTCAAAATTCGTTTCATAAGTTTGTAATTATTTTAAGTGTACATGTACAGTAATTATTCCTCTATTGAACCAAAGATCTGCTGAACCAATCTTTGAATGTTTTAGCATTTGTTTATTTTATATACGTTTGTTTTCTTTTTATAATTGTGTCAAATGGTTTGACAATCAAGAAAGAATAAAAATTTGTGTCAAATTATGTCTTAATTGATGTATTCAATCGAATGTTTATGTAGGTTATGGAGTTTTATAAAACAAATCATAACAATTTGTATATGATTGAATATACTTCCTTAATTAGAGTTAGATTATATTGTAAATGAAATAGTTCTTGTCAGCAAATAGTTCGAACTTTACAATCAAAAACAAATTTCATAATGTTCACTCGTTTGCAAATCTTTTCTAGTTGAAATAGTTCACATTCTACGATATTCTTGACCATTTACTCTTGGATTCCTATCATGGGTTATTTTTCTTTATTTTTTCTTATAAAGAGTGATTTTTCTATCATTTAAAACTCGTAAAATTTCACACAAGAGAACGAAAAGAAAAAAACTTGCACTGCAAGAAAAAGGACTCGTGAAATATCAAAGGAATCAATCAATCATTCGGTTCCAAGTGAAAAACTAAAACAAAAGAAGAAACGTAAAGCTAAGGTACAAGCAATCCACCATTGGAGGTCTTCTGAGACTTCTTCCTGTAATTAGAGACGCTACAATTTGGACACACATATTCCAACCCATCTGTTTTAGCATAATCCTGTCAACAGAACATATGCTGCATCAGTATACAGGCACCATTACATTGATGTTTATTACGATCTTACAAAAGTTGTTTTACTTACCTTGAAGGCGCCGAGGCCAGGCCTTCTGTCACATCCGAAATGAGCCCACTCTCCACAAGATCCGCAGTTCACCCAGTCACCAGCCGTGCTACTGTTTCAACCAAAGTAGGAAGCATTGCGCGATACAGAAAGTGAGAGACCTCTTAAATAGTACAAGCTTTAAGAACAAGGTGTTAGTAACATGTATGTAAGAGAGAAAGAGTTTTCTTAATGTACCTGCGACATATTAAGCAACACTCTCCATCTACATCATCATGAGCATACTCATACTCCAGTAGATACGTCTCATAATGTCTTTTCAGGGTATTGCCTACACCCTGCAATGATATCCCAAGAGCTCATCTCAGATATACACTCTGATTTTGCAGTATATATTAAGTGGTGAGATTAGAAATCAATCATTTACAGTCATTCTGTTTGTGAGCGTGTGGTTCCGCATCTTTGAGAAAACTTGTCCCTTCCAATTGATCCCGTTCCCTACGTGGAACCCTCCGCGTGATACAACCTGCAATAAACTCTCTCATAAGCTCACCAAATTTAATGCTTGCTGTTTGGGTTGATCAAAATCAAATCATTGCTCAACTACCTCTCTATATAAATTGAACAGATCAAGCCGTTTTGAATTGAGAACAGCATCCGGAAACTCCGCTAGTCCCCCTGGAGGAACAAGCCGGCTATGTCCTCGGATTAGCAGAAATTGCATCACATCCCTCAGAAACTCCTCCTAGATATAGAGATAGCACCCATATAAGGCCCAAAGAAGGAAATGCCAATGTTAAGAGAACTTTTAAGTTCAAACTATTCATCACAGTAAGAGTAACGCAAACCTCTGAGCAAATCTGAATATGCGCTCTTCCACACTCGTGTTTCTTGAGAGGCAGAGGGTTTAATGAGATGATTTGCTTTCTCTGGTACGAACCAGAAAACGCTTTACGGTGGGCTACCGGAGTGCCACCTGATGCACCATGCTTTGGAGGCATAGGCAAGCTTCCTTTGGTGAGATCACCATCGAATCTTCCAATTTCAGAGTAACCAGAGAAAGGTATCATCTTATGCCGACGGGTGTGAGGTATTGGTCTCAAAGCAGCCACGTTGATTTTCCTTGATGTATGTCCTCCATTTTCGATGCCCTGGATGTAATTTATTTTCACAGCGAGTCATAAGTAATATATACAAGCGAAGGAAACAAATAAAAGGCAGAAGAATGGCCACAAAACTTCTCCTCAACTAGAGTCGAAATAAACGAGTCGAGCTCGTAAACAATTAACATTCTGTATAGAGGAAGTCTCAACCTGCAGCATCCGAAACCAGTACCTTACGTTCTCTGCATGGCTCGCATCTTTTTCTGGTAGGCAAGGGAGGCGTTAACCAGTCAGGAATTTTAAACAGAAGAGCATTTTGATTTAAAGTATCATTGGTCTTTTGTTCGCAGAAGAAAAGTAAACGTTCTGCATCATCTTTTTCGAAGGAAGCAATAGACAACCCCTGAATGCTGGCCACTCCAAGGACAACCAAACTACGGTATGACAAATCAGGAGCCAACTGTCTTAAAACCTGTCAAAAATAAAAAAAAAACAAACCTTTTCTTAGCCACGCATTAACAAGTAGAAACTCACGAAGCACAAAAATACTGAGAAGCCACAGAATATGGATCACATGGCTGTCTGGATGTTATCACTTAACATGTAAAAGCATCATGCATAGAGCAACATGCCAGGAACATGGTTCTGGGACATCCCAAAGCTTGAATTAAACGTGCAGAAACATGAAAAGTCTTCATTAATGTCCGTTGCAATTTCATGATTAATTTTTCCGTTTGAAATTCTTGTGACTACTTTAATTGAATAAATTGTTGAAAAGTTGGAAACAAGATGCATTGAGATAATTATCGGACCAGATATTCCTATCTACAACAAATCTAATTCGAGCAAAGAGATCACTGACCTGCAGTGCCCATGTTGGGACTTGCATCGAAACTTCACAAACACTTGCCCCACAAGCTATTGAGGCAGACCTCCGAGGCTCAGCAAATATCTGTTTTGTTTCTTCTAAGTCAACCACTGAATGTACTAGTTGGATCTTCTCAACCACCTCATGTTTTATGTGATTTTCCAAAAGCTGAAATTTACAAAGGAGACATAATTAATCTCATTGCAGACGTATGTAGAGAAGAGTTCATATTTAAAAGATATAATCTTTGCCTGATCACTGAAACAGGTCTGCGCATTTCCGGACACCAGCATGGATATGTGTGCTGAAGAACAAGTCGAGATATCACACCGCATGGTTACTACACCCCGAGTAAATGTTCCTGCTTGAAGAGGAGGTGCTGGAGCACTGCAGTTTCAACTTTTATCAGCCAAAAAATAAAACGTAACCAAAATAAATCTAAAAACTAAGTCCGTCGGCACATATCTATAGATAATTAATCTTGAAAATTATTTGAGGAATGCACAGAACATCATATGGCCATATAAAGTACATACCTAGAACGGTTATGGAGCTTACTTCCTCGCATCTGGAGCAACAAAATAACAAAGTTATAACCAGAGAGGACTAAAGACATACATGCATATATATTATAAAACTTATCTTTCCACGAACACATTTTAGTATGCCCACTAATGAAGAAAAAATGAATCTGTAAACTAACAAGCTACTCACTTCTATTCTCAAGAGAGCGTTTAGTCCATCCACTAAAGATCCCAGTAAAAATGTATCCTGAAATAGCAAATAAGCTTAGGAACTGATAATAGCTTAAAGAAATAATAACTTTTGCTCAAACAAGCAAGCATCAAAAATGAAGGAGAATTCAGCAACACCCACCGGCGTGCATGGTGGTCCACATAAAAGAAACCTCACGGTGACATCTTCATCATATATCTTAATTGATGGGAGGCTCTCTGATGAATTTTCCTCATCAAGTACATCAGCTTCAGGCGAAACCACATCAATCTTTGGAGGGTCTCCAAGCAAGCAGGGACCCATCTCATAATTCATTTTATGGTTGCAGTTAGAAGGAAGGTTGTCATCGTTACTCGTACAATAGAGTCGGAAAGATGCTATTGCCACATGGAACACGTCCCATGTATCACTGCATGAACTGCATTGCCAAGGAATATATCATTGACAATTAGTTTCGTAGACAAGGAAAAAAAGTATATAACATAGGTGAAAATCAGAATAAAATTAACGCTTATTGCAGTTTCATATGCTTACATAAACAATTACCTCTGTATGATTGAAAACAGAGCATGGCGGAAATGGCAGGCTGTGTATTTAGAGAAAACAGATTTCCAATAAATAACATATTGAACACCCTGCAAAAAGCAAAGCACTCCATGGAGTAAGTAGCATATCTATACCTCAAACATAATGAACGATCAAATTTAGCAAAACCATCAAGGCAAATTTTCATGACTCATAACATAACCATAGGTGAAATGAATAAGTAATAAGAAGAAAACAATGAACACAAAAATTAGAATAGAGCTAGATGCTTTTTACGAGTGGTGTTACCTTAGAGTAGAGTGCTTGAGCTAATTCTTCACCATTTGGGAGCTCAAGGTAAACCTAAGAAAACAATATAAAACCAAAGAATATTAATCTCTAACTAGGAACTACTACAAAAAGAAACTGATCCAATAAAGAATACTATGTTCTTGTTATGAAAATGTTTAACATCAAAATAGAGGAAAGTCCATGGAGCCTTGGATGCCTATCAACCTAGCTTCAGCTAGCAAAAGGAAATCCTTATCTACAAATGAGCAATGTTTATCGATGAATGTACCCACCGTTGTTGGAAATGTGGAACCAAACAGAGTAACCAAGGCATCAGGAGTAGAAAAATCAGTATATCTCAGCCTTAAGGGACCAACTCCATCACTATCTCCACTCTGGTCCCCTTGCAAGTACACAATATCAGGTGTTGACGAGTTAACAGCAACCTGGAACTCCTCAGTCGTAGGATTATTCAGTACCTGAAACTATAACATGACAAAGCATACACCATATGGTTTTAACATCTCCAAACAATTCACTAGATATTAAGCTAGATCCAAGATTCTCCCTTCAAGTTTCAGAAGCCATTCTAACAAAATAACTGAGCTACCAGTCTCATAAGCTAGCAATACCTTATATATACAATAACTAGAGCCAACTTAGTTCAACATTCACAAACTAACAAAAGGTTCCAAATTCCAACTAACAACCATTGATGAGTAGCATTACAGAGAATAAAAAAAGATTTAAAGTCTTATTACCTTGAGTCGCCCTGAAGAAGAGAGATCTGGAAAAGGGTATTTAGATGGATGAGCTTCAGCTTTCTGGTTATCGGAACGCTCTCCACAAACAACTGCCACAACATTACAACGGTTTCTCGAAAACCCTTGACCATGAAACATCATTCAAAGCATACCAAAAACTTCTTTCTCTATGAAACTAGAGAGAAAAATTTCACCAAAGGAAATTCTCGAGCCCTAGATAAATTCAATGAATAAGTTCGTCCAGAACTCACTACTGTCAAAGGCACGAATAATCCGAGTCAAAAGAACCAGATTACTCGACCTGAAAAAGCCTAACAAAAACAAAACCCTAATTTGTAACTCGTAGAGAAGAAAAAAGGTGAAATCGACGAGACCCAGAAAATAAGAAGAAGTATTGGACAAAAAATGGAAAACCTAGATGGAGAGGCCCATCCCAAAATTTCTTGATTTTGACGGTGAAAAAGGAAGCAACTTTTGATAATGAGATAGTCTGATCACAAATTCACAAGATAAAATCAGAAAATCTGAAGAACAATAAAGAAAGGAAACTGATGATTTCATTTAAGAGATATAAGAGTCTACAGTGGTTGTGTTTCCCATCGAACCCCAAATTCAAAGCAAAAAATCGAATTTTTAGAAATTTTAACTAAAAAAAATCAAACAGAGACGAATTAATCTATTGGGCAAGCGAGAATTTGTAGTAAAATAGAGTAACAATAACTCAGATTAATCTTCAGGCAGAGAGAATAAGTACTTTTTTTTTTTTTTTTGCTTTTCACTTCTTTTAATTCAGTGTATTAATTAAAGCTTTGTTTCAAACCAAAGAACATCATGTGATGTTACTCTGTCGTGTTCTAAAAGACTTCAAAAGAAGATTTTTGATTTCTATCATTCTCTTTTACTAAATTTCAAATTTGTTCATTTGTTATCATAAAACTCATTCACTGGTGTTCGAAGTTCTAAATTCTCATCATCTCATTTTTGTCTGGAATCAAAACATAATAACAATCAAAGCTTCATATAAATAAATTTTCCCTCTTTCCGCTGTACTCGATCAAACACAGAAACAATTGCGTGTGACTGTTAATTCTGTATAGTTGAAGATCTTTATGATCAGCAAAATGGAAGATTCGTAGCCATAAGAGCTGTGTTTAAATCTGGCCAACTACGTTGCGATTTTTCTTTGATGGTTATGAAGCAATGAATTCAATTATAGGCCATATGACTTAGGTCCAAATATATTACAATCCATATACTTTTTGAGTTTTATAGTATTTAAAGCTTAACTTTTTAAAAATTTATAGAATTTTGTAATAATTAGATCATTTTCAATGTTGAATCTCTTAATTTAAGTCTCTAAACAATAAATTAATAATATCTTCTATAGCAATTTAATTTTTATTTAAATTTTAAAAATTTAAAATAAATTGTCCAATAATAGTCTAACAGTTGTTAAGAACTATCTCTAATAACTCTCTTTTAGGCCATCTCCAAAAAAACTCTCTATTTTGAAATTTGTCAAACTCTATATTTGAAGTTTCAAAGTGTTTGTCCCCAAAAGTAAAACTTCAAAACTTACTTTAAAACTATTTGTATTAGTTGTCAAAAAAAAAACTAATATAAATTCATAAAACTTTTGATAAATAACTAACACATATATAAAAATATTACAACAATATTAATTAATAAAAACTTACATTAAAATATAAAACTAGAAATACAAATACATAATTACATATTACATTGCAAAAAAATACTATATTATTCCATAAAATTTTTTCCGTAATGGTCCCATATGTGATCAACTAGTGCATTTTGAAGTAAGAAATGACTCTCATACATTTTTGTACTTTTCTTATTTTTTTCATTTTAATAATGTTAAGAAACCTTAGTTAAGTGGAGGTGCTCTTAATGTCCAAAATTTTTTAGCTTTATATATGTTTTAGTAATTAAAACCTAAAATTTTAGAGTATTAAACTTTTTAGTAAATAAGAGCAAACAATTTGGTGTTTCTTACAATGTTTGTATAACAATGTTTGATTATACAGTCTCATTCTCTCATTTCACAAATTTTTCTTTTCTAAAACTAATGAATAAAAATAATCGCTATTATTTTATATATTAAAGCGGGAAACAGTTTCATTTTATATGTGTTATAAACTATAAGATAAATTTAACTTAAAATTCATAACTACCATTAAAAATAAGATTAAGATGGATTTTGTTACAAATGTAAATATATAAAAATTCAAAAAAAATATATTTAATATAAAATTCTAAAAAGTTAAAATTTAATAAAATTATATCGATTATTGATTCGATTCTGATTCAAGTTTGGATTCGATTTTCTGGGTACATAAATTTAGACACATTATGGTATTTTGTCAGGTTCGCTTCATTTAATTCAATATTTTGCTTATTTGATTTAAGATTTATACAAATATTTTTATTTCCAAGATAAAGTCTGATTCAGTATAGATAAGTTCAGTTTCAGGTATCTTTATATAAAAATTTAAAATAAAAAAAAGATTTAATAGAAAAAATGAAAAAATTGGTTTTTGATTTGGTTCATGTACGGGGTTGGTTTCGAGTTTTAAAATATATAGGTTTAGGACCCATTGGAGTATTTTGTCGAGTTTGGTTCGGATTTGATTCTTCTGATTCGGGTTAATTGTTTGGGTTTTTGACCATCTAAAAATAATATTCAAAATACCAAACGGATCTAAAATCTAAATAAACACGAGCTGAGAAAAACAATCAAATCTCGTGCTATTATGTGAGTATAATTCTAATTAGAGAATATACTAAGAGAGAAAATAATAATTTCGAGTAGAGCATTCAATAACGTTGGACCATCTCTGCAATTTCCCAAATTAAAACCTTTTCTCTCATGCTTTTTATTATATTTAAGGGAAAATAACTTAAAGCCCAAAAAAAGACCAAGGCGATGGAGATGGTATTGATTTTTGGCTTTTTGTTTTTCACTTGCTAAATTCCTTTTTCCATCATCATCTGAATTATAATGATAAATTCGTAAAATTACATAAGCCAATGAATAAAAAAAATTTCTGAAAATTAAGCCTAAAAGATAAAAAAAAATATGTCATGAACAAACAATCTGAAAAATAAACAATTTGAAAATCAAAAAACACAATTCGAAGATGTAAATAGAGGAAAAGCAAAACAGCTTTTGCTATCTAGCAAATGGATTATAATTCCTAAGAAAAGAGCATGAAGGTAGCTAAACCAGCAATAAGGAGATGGAAGACAAAACCAAGCCTACAAATCTTCCTAAAAGTGGTAGTGTCGAGAATCTAACGACTGTCGAAGTTAGCTCAGAGATTCACAAATGCATCAAAATGATTTATAATATTCAACCACTGCCAATACGTTTTACATAGAGTACGAGAACTAAAAACAAAAATAAAGGACCATGACTCAACTAGTACAACTAGCTCAACTAGCAACGAGAAAATAGGAAATTGCAATTGACTTATTTTAACAAATGAATAAGTTTCTTATTGAATTAATTCATATACTGACTCAACAAACCCTCCCTTGAAATAAACTCGATTAAGAGCATTAGTTCATCCTCATTCCAAATGCTTCTCTGATCCTTTGAAATGATGCCATCTTAAGTGGCTTCGTCATTATGTCTGCTAACTGCTCCTCAGTGTTGCATTAAACCAGACTCATCACACCCTCATTAGCCAATTCCCTAAGGATATAATATCGAACTCTGATGTGCTTTTACTTTCCATGCATCACCATATTTTTAGACAACTTGATTGTAGAAGTGTTGTCACAAAGCATAACCATTTCTTCATCTTGCTTGTGACCAATCTCCCTTAAAATTCTCCTTATCCAAATAGCTTGACAAGCACATGTAGCTGCTGCCACATATTCAGCTTCAGTTAATCGACAGAGTCACTATTGGTTGCTTCCTTGAAGACCAAGCTACTGCTCCACCACTCATCAAGAAGACATAACCTGATGTGTTTTTGTTATTATCCACATCTCCGATATATTCACTATCAGTGTACCCTACAAGCTCACTCTCCTCTCCTCTCTTGTACCATATCCCAAACTCCAGAGTACCCTTCAAGTACCTCACGATTCTTTTTTGTCGTAGCCAAATGTACTTTAGTAGCATTAGCCATAAATCGAGTACTGAGGTTTACCATAAACATCAGATCAGGCACTTTAACTTGTACAACGTGGAGTCAACTTTAACTTCAGCTTAATCTCTACCAATTTTCTGTCCAGGCACTATCGGGTTACACACCAGATTGTAATTCTGCATTCCAAACCTCTCAATCAACTCAGTAGCATACTTTCTTTGAGACAGAAATATACCATCTTCCTTTTGCATCACTTCAATACCCAGAAAATATCTCATTTTCCCCAAGTCTTTCATATAAAAATCATCCTTCATCGAGCACTTGAACTCATTCAACATCTCACCATCATCATCACTAGTGAACAAAAGATCATCAACATAACTGCTCACAATCAAGATTTTACCTCCTTTTCTCTTGATGAACAGAGTTTGTTCACTAGAGCTGCTCACAAATTCTTCTTTGATAAAGTAAGCTTCAATACGGTTAAACCAAGCTCTCGGTGCTTGTTTAAGTCCGTAAAGAGATTTGTGAAGCTTATAGACCATGCACTTCTTCCCTACTACTTCATAGCCTTGGGGTTGTTCCACAAAAATGTTCTCTTCTAGCTCACGATGTAGGAAGGCTGATTTGACATCAAGTTGGTAAATTTCCCATCCTCTTTGCGCTGCCATAGCAATGATCATTCTCACTATATCCATTCGAGCTACATGTGCAAATACTTCTGTATAATCCACACCGTATTCTTGAGTATAAAATTTTACGATAAGCCGAGCCTTGTACTTTTCCACTGTTCCCAACTTATTAAGCTTGGTTTTGTAAATCCATTTTACCCCAATAGCTTTAGCACCTGTACAAAGAGTAGTCAATGACCATGTGTGATTATTCTCAATGGAGTGTATCTCTACATCCATTGCTTGTATCCATTTTTGGTTTCTTGTTGCTTCTTGAAAACTGGTAAAATCATGGATAATCATGAAGGCCAAGTTCTCAGAGGCAGACTCATCGATCTTCACCATATTTGCCTCTTCCTCCTAGTTCTCTAAGTCCTTTCCTGAAACATAATCAGCACTCCAAATTGGTTTTCTCCTTAATCTACTCGTCTTTGTTTCAGGAGGAGAAACATCATTTGGAGGATCAACATCTCCTGTTTCTCCCTCTACGACCTTTGTCTCCTTTGTATCTTCTTCAGTTTCGTCTTCAATTCCAAAGCATTCATAGTCATTTTCCCACTCAAACTCCATGCTATTTTTAACATTGTAGCCAACAGATTCCCAATCACACTTCTTATCCTCCTCAAATATCACATCACGGCTGATTTGAATCATTTTCGCTACTGGATCATACAATTTGTAACCCTTTGACTCAGTGTTGAATCCTAACAAAGCACACTTCACACTTTTATCGTCTAGTTTTGTTCTCTTGACATCTGGAACATGAACATGCCCAATGCAACCAAAGACTCTGAAATGGTCAACTGCAGGTTTTCTTCCACTTTATGCCTCTTTCGGAGTTTTATCTTTCACAATTAGAGTTAGAGACCGGTTGAGAACGTGTTTCACCCACTGCACCGCATCAAGCCAAAAGGACTTTGGAATTTTTTTTCCACCAAGACTGCTCTCACCATGTTCATGATGGTTCAATTTTTGCGTTATGCAACCCCGTTTTGTTAAGTAGTGTAAGTCGTTGTTAACTGCCTTTTGATTCCATGCTCTCTACAGAATTCCTTGAACTCATTAGAGTTGTATTCTCCACCTCTGTCAGTTCTTAAACACTTAATGAACATTCCAGTTTCTTTCTCCACAAGTGTCTTAAACTTCTTGAATACATGAAAAGCTTCTCACTTCTCAAATACAAAATAAATCCATGTTTTTCTAGAGAAGTCATCAATGAAACTAATCAAGTACCTCTTTTTGCTGTTTGATTCTGGATTTATTGGACCACAGATATCGAGTGGATGAGTTGTAGTTTCTCAGTAGCTCTCCATGTACTATTCTTCGGAAAAAAAATATGATGTTTTTTCCCTTTGACACACGCCTCACAGGTGATTCCAATGTCTCCAATTTCAGGTAATCCCACAACCATCTCCTTGTTGTGTAAGGTGTGAAGGCCTTTGTAGCTGAGGTGCCCATATCAATGGTGCCACAGCTCCGCTTTGTTTGACGTATCCATCTCAAACATTTCTCATCATGTGTCTCATCACTTGCTTCTCCTAGCAACATGAACATTCGATTAACACTCATGATAAATTCTGCTATCTTGCCTCTTAACGGATGATAAATATTGTAGGTTCTTCATTCTCCTCCCTTGAATAACACATCAAGACCCCTCTCTTGAAGCTATCCAACACTGAGAAAATTATTCTTTAACTCATGGACATAGTACACATCACTCACCACATAGCTAATTCCCCAAATTGTGATCTTTACTACTTCTTTTCCACACACCATTAGCATATGATTATTTTCAAGCTTGACATTATGCGTGAAAGTAGTGTCCAGGCTTGAAAACAATCCTTTTTCTCCACACATATAGTTCGAACAACCAAAATCCACAAACCAAACATCTCCTTTTTTGGTACATTGAAGTTCAACATACGCCATTAGCAAAACCTCATCTTTTTCCTTGATCTCTGCATAGTGTGCTTCTTTGATGTCGGTTGGACATTCATAGGAATAATGCCCTAGACTGTGACAACGATAACATTCAATCAAAGTTTTGTTCATAGATTTTCCTCTACCTCTACCACGTCCTATGTAGGAGCCTCTACCTCTGCCTCCTACATTCAAAGCCTGATATTCTTCTTCAAAGCTTGTTTTCTTAAACTTCTTCTCATGAGTTGAAATAGAGCTCTGCAACTCATCAACGGTCATGCTTGTTGTGTCATTGGATTCCTTAATTAACACAACCACATATGTGAACTTGTCAGTAAGAGTTCGAAGAACCTTCTCAACGATCTTCAAATCAGGCATGTGTTCTCTCCATTGCTCCCCATCTTGTTCGAGATCGACATTACTCTTCCAAAGTAATCATCAATCTTCTCATCATTCTTCATTGCTATGATTTCAAACTCTCTTCTCAATCTTCCTCCAAACTTTATTTTCATCGATTCCCAAACGATCTTGGAAGTTTTACGATCCAAGATCTCCTTAAACACTTCTCGATCCAGCTCCTGGAACAAATAGTGTTTCACTTCATGATCCTTCATCTTGGCCTTAGCATACACTTTTTGTTGTGCTGGACTCATTGCAATTCCCACAGTCGGCTCTGCGTAACCCTCATCAACAAGACTCCACAATCCCTTAGTGCGCAAGAGATTCTCCATCAATTCATTCCAATGATCATAGTGACCATCAAAGCGAGGAACTTTGGTGAGAGTTTTGTCGTCACCCATGTTCTCTTCCTTTTCTCTCTGTAGTCATTCTCTTGTTTGCTCTGATACCAAATGTCGAAGTTAGCTCAGATTCACAAATGCATCAGAATGATCTATAGTATTCAACCTCTGCCAATACGTTTTACATAGAGTACGAGAACTAAAAACGAAAATAAAGGACCATGACTCAACAAGTACAACTAGCTCAACTACCAATGAGGAAATAGGAAACTGCAGTTGACTTATTCTAACAAGTGAATAAGTTTCTTATTGAAGTAATTCGAATACTGACTCAACAACAAACATTTAATGTATAGGTAAAGATCTTGAAAAAATCAGACTTCGATCTTATCTTGAAAGTAGAGACAATGAATGAACGAGACCTCCATAGCAAGATAACCTAACTCAAAAGAGAATAACTCATGATCAAAACTGGTGAAATCACTAAATGCTCAACCAGAAAGTGCAGCAAAATCAACTAGTCCACCAAAACGGAAAGAAGCAAGTTAGGCACAATTTGAAAGACCATTGAAAGGAAGAGGTAACTATGCTAAAATCCAGCAAGCGAAAAGTCACTAGAATTCATTTATCTAAGACCAAATCTAGAGACCTAACCACAAATCTCATGAAGTTAATAAGTGAGTTTTAATATTAACCATCCTAAACATAAAACTTAATAACCGCATGTGATGCTACAATTTTGATACTCGACAAAGAAGGGTCATAAGGAGACAAGCATGAAACAAGCTAACACTGGTGAAACTTAAAAGGTTGATGGCATGAAGAGAAGGCCAAAGAGCGGTAAGGATGAATGCAAACTCCAACTACAGCATCTGACCATGTCAAACTTAGGAAAAAATCGTCAATGACTTAGAGAGAAGCACCGCCAGATAATATGGTTGATGATAACAAATTCACAAGATACTTTCATACCAAAAAATAACTCACATCTAAAAAATAATTTTGACGAATCAAGACCAATTTATGATCTGGATATACAATGTTAGTGTTGTCAGAACCACTAACAACAAGTTATGGAAATGATGAGTGGTTAGGATGATCTCTTTCTGTAAGGTGAGGTTTTCTTCTTATTATAACTTTTATATATATATATATATATATATATATATATATATATATATAACAAAAATAAATTCAGAATTATTTTTTGTTATCTGAAATTTTGATTA
Source organism: Lepidium sativum (assembly GCA_023374145.1). Taxonomy (NCBI): domain Eukaryota; kingdom Viridiplantae; phylum Streptophyta; class Magnoliopsida; order Brassicales; family Brassicaceae; genus Lepidium; species Lepidium sativum. The sequence goes on along the minus strand of JAKUCM010003948.1, from coordinate 11,910 downwards.
TTATCAACCCAAAAAAAAAAAAATACGTAAGCCAGTAGAAAAATTGAGATGTTCCTGAAAATTAAGTCAATAAGAGAGAAGCCAAATCCAAACATTAAAACAACCAAAATAAAAGCTCCAAGAGTAAACTATTACTTGAAAATTGCTTCTAAGGAACATGACTTACCGAGAAATACTAACTACAATTTGAATTTTAAAAGATCAAAGATGACAAAATGTAACAAAAGTACAAAAAAAAAAAAAAAAAAAAAATCCAATAGTGAATGTGATATCCCACCCAAATATAGGGGACGAAAGCTTCTAATATGAAAAAAAAGGAGACTAATGACAACCAATCCCATTAATCTTCTATAAACGGTGAAGTTAAAAACTAACGATGATCAAATGACGCCTTAATAGAAACCATGAGAAGACCAGACCTCGAAGAGCCCAATATCATGATCCATGGACTGAACCTGTGAAAACCCTAAACCAAGAAGCATCCTCGGGGAGAGAGGTGAGCTTACATTTTGGTTTTGTAAAGAAAATTAATTTAGCTAAGCTTTAATGTTACTAGTAAATAGTTCATCATTGATCAGTGATCAATACATATTAAACTCACCAAAAGATCCAAACCCATATACAATATATATTATATCACACACAAAAATTATTAATAATGTGAATTATAATTGAAAATGGTAATACGAAAGAAATGGTCAAACATGACAAACATATTAAACTAGACCAGCATTGAACTTTATACCAGTTTCTGGTAACCACAAGTTCCCTTGTATAAATTGAGCCACCGTAAAATTATTTGCCTCAGCCGAAGTATTCAAAACATGGTATCCTGGCCACTTGACACGGCGGTCAAGGCTAGACCCCGGTCCGCTGTTCATATACTCGGCATAGTACAATGTACTCAACGCGAAATCTCCATTCCATTCGAGCCATCCTTCGGGTTTAAGCACATCACTCATATAGTTTTGTAGGAACACTGTCCTAGAATACAACTTCCATGGCCGACCTAAGTAAGTCGCTGTGGTATTTAAATTCGGAAGTAAGTCGGTATCAGCAGTAATATTGCTGAATTGGATTGTGAATCCAGTTGGTTGGTTTGGATCCTTACGTCCTTGAGCCGTGATGCTATTCTTTTGGCTTGGTAGGCCTTGTTTGGCTTTGATCTGGCAGTCTTGGAAAACCGCGGTTGCGTCTCCAAATATGAAATCTACGGTGCCTGTTATGATGCATTCTCTAAAGAATTGACGCATTGTATGTGCATAAAGAGTGTCTTGGTAACCTCGCATCGCGCAACGATAGAAAACGCCAAGGTCCGAGTCTGATCTTATTGCTACGGCTTGGTGTTTTTCCGGTCCTGCTGTGTTTTGGAATGTTATGTCTCGTGCAAGAAATCCTCTTCCGCTCACAGCTGTCAAATGTATTTATAATTAGTTCAATATCTTAGTCGAGAGTAAATGAAATGTTACAATATTGAGTAATAAATGTTTTTATTCAACCATAACAATTTTTCAAATATAAAAAGTGTAAAATTGAGAAATAGTAAGAAAATTTACGTTTAGAGGTTAAAAGGAAAAAAAATTACGTTTAGAGGTGTCGATTGGTTTGGTTAGAATTTGAGCTTTCTCGTTATAGAAATTTGGATCAAAATATATTTTGGAATCAACTTACATTTTGATTTCGTTTTTCACAAACATATTAAAATAAACAACTAATTATAATTAATATATTATATTTTTAAGTTAAATATATATATATTTTTATAGTCACCCGTTTTCAAAACTGTTTCGTTGTACTTGTAATTCAATTTTCCGATTTAATAGAATTCTGGGAAGTAAATCTGACTTCCCGAACTACAATTTCCCGACCTATACCCTTATTAGTTTCTTGTCCCGTTTTCATTATGGACAGACCTAGTTAGGCGTTGGAAATCCAGTAGTTTTGTACTATTTCATTCAAATTATAAGGTTTTAGACTTCGAAAATTTATGTTCAATTGGAAATTTTGTCCGATGTCACGTCTTAGTAATAGTGTATCTATTTATAAGTGATCAATTAAATAAAGTATTTAGAAAGTTAAATATGTTACTAACCAAAAGTAGCAGACCGGAAGGTAGTCCAACCATCAATGAAGCTCCGGTTACCAGTAATCACAGTAGCATCAATACCATCACCAACCATCATAATATTCCATTTCTTCTTCTTTATCTCCACATTCTCCACATATACACCTCTCTTCACATGAATCACATATCTTTTACTACTATAGTCCGGCGCAGCCAAAACCGCCTCGCTTATCGTCGTGAAATTCCCGGTTCCATCCGCGGCTACAACAGCATCAACAGCCATTGGTAAGCCATCAGTCTGCAGCAACTTCCGATCACCTGGTTTCACCCATGACGGAAACTTGCTAAAACCAGTATGAGATTGGGCTGCCACTTGGGCTTTAATAGCCTTGGGCTTTGGAGGAGAGTGAACCATTGTTAGTAGTTTTCGCACGGTTGTACTGACCCGGCTTAAACCACCGGCTACGATTTTTTTAATAATTCCATTAGTACCCCTCGAAACCGTCGAGACACGTGTCCTGATTAGAAAGTGCGGCGCTTATCCAAGTCATTAGATCTGATCCAATGTCTCCTGTACTGTTGTCTTTACCTGACAGTGAAAATCTAATATAAGTGCAATTTATCATGCATTTAATTTTATTAAAATCCTACATCTGATTATGTATTAAACATAACAAATTAACATTAATTTAATTGCGTGGGAAAAATAATTAATGGGTTATTGTCACAATTTAATTTTCGTCGATGTCAACTATATTCATGTCTCTGTCTTTTAATCATCCATCAAAATTAATAAGTAATTATTAGATACGAGATTTAATCTATAAACTAAGTTTTTTAACTAAAATAAAATAGAAATTAAATTTATCATTAAATGTCTAACTAAACAATGATAAAACAACTAAATTTTTATTTCTTCGCACATAAATCTTACTTAAATTTTTTTTTTTAAGAACTTTAATTAAAAACATTAAACATTTTCTATTTTATAGTATAAGATGTTTTAGTTAAAATTGCGTATGTCAAAAATATTTTTTTTAAATAATGTAATATTTTATTTATATAATTTGACTAATCGTAAAAGATATTAATGATAATAAAATACAAATGCAAATAAATTTTATCTGCAAAATATCTTAAAAAATAATAATTATTTACATAATATTAGAAATATACTAGTATATGTAGTATTGTTCTTTTCTTTCCAGTATATCCGAAACATAACATGTGATTTGGCTTATATTATAAATAAAATCGACAATGTAATTATTATGAACGTTGCCTATTCATATTTTAATATCCAAAATCCGTCGCAAGATTTTCTCTTGATTATTATATTCTATTTTAACGTTGAAGACTTAATCACCAGGGGTATAAAAACACAAAAATCACTTTCTTTTTCAAAGCAAAAAGTCTTGAGAATCCGATTCAGCAGAAGAAGAAGAAAAGTATGAAAGTTATCAAATATATACGAGAAAAAGAAAAAGGAAAACAAGAAGAAAAAGAGGTCGGTGGAGACAATTGATGCTTAATTCAAAGGACTTCTGTAATGTTCTAATTCGTCGGTTACTAATTAATTGTACAAGTTTGTTTCCTTGATGTCGATGAGACAATGCAAAATTTAATGACAATGATAATAATAAAATATATTAAAGATCCAGTAATAAAATTTAAAAAATGCTCATTATCATGTTTTCCTCAATATATTGCTTTTGTGGTCCATTGTTTTTATTTTTGTCAATAGTGGTCCAACATTTTTGGTATTGATAAACTCGGTGCACAATTTAGTACATTAAAAAGTTCATTCAATTATAGAATGGTAATGTGTAAAAAACAAAAAAAGAACTCTAAATGTTTCATGAAACTAAGAAACGATATCTCTTACATAAATAATAATTTTATCCTGATGTATATGAATATTAAAATTTATTTTTTCTTATCATTTACTTTAATATAGTTTATTCAGTCATATGAAACACTGTAAGATATTAATTTAAATATATGCAATATATTTAAGATAAAATAGAAAAATGTTAAACTATATATAGTAGAAGAAGTACAAATTAGTAACAAAATGGTAAGGCGGCAATTATTCTTGAAATGTAACAAAAAAAATTATTTTCCATCTCCACATGAAATCTTTTAACTCGGTGAGATTTGTATTTTTGTATATAAAATTAATTAAATTTACATATATTTTAAATAAATTATATATATGTGTATGTTTTTTTCTGGTAAAAAAATGCATACTTTGCATGCAAAAGAAAAGGAAAAAGTGTAAGTGTTAAAGATTTGTACCATTTGAGTTCTGAGAGGCAGAGATGATCCAAGAAAGCTCTTCAGAGGCAGAATCAAGAAGACTAATGCAATCAATAATAGCATTTCCGATTCGTGAATTTCCGATTTTCTTATCAAACTTCGAAACTAAATCTCCAGCTTTTTTGATGGCGTCGACGGCGGTTTTGGCTGCTCCGGCGAACTCCAACGGCGGGACTCTCAGGCATTCAATAGGCACAAATTCGGTAGAAGAAGAAGATTCTTTGTGAGCGGAACATATTGAGAGAATAAGAAAGACAAAGACTGAAGCTACTTGTGGGAACTTCGTCATCTATCTCTCTTGTACAAACTTGAAGATAGAGTTAGAGTTAGTAATGATACTGTATTTCTCTGACTTTGTATAGTAATCTTTGTGAAGAGATACAATTAAGTTGTGGTGGTGACTGATGTGTGATGTTATTTATGAGAGAGGGCTTAGGCATAGTACTCAAAATCGAATATCCCAACTTAAACTAATCTAAATAATGGGTATTGGATACGATATATAGCATTATTATTGCCTAACCATTATAATTCTAACTTATACCTTGCATATATATTCAGAAAAATTAACAATACAATTGTTTTCAATTAATAACAGCATACTTGATAATATTCATCCTATACTGTAAAATTTAGATGCTTTTAGTTTCCCAACTCTAAAATTTTGGTGTTATAATTTTCATATATTTTGTCTCATAATTTTTTCAGAGATTGGTTATTATAACCGATAAAATATTGTGATATCTCTAAAAACACATTACATAATAATTCATCTCATTTTGATAAATTGATAAGTCTCTATTTTCCCACAATTTTTCTTTAGTGGTTAAAACAAAAAATAATTCTTGACTAAAATCAATTATTTACAGATATTGAATAGGATTATAATCTAACGGTTGATATTATCGATAACACTATCAACAAAGATTTGGGAAGATTTACATTTATCTTGTGTTTAATTTAAAATTAGATATTGGTTTAGTTAACCGACTAGGGTTGTTTGAATAAATACCTTTTGTTTGTGATTAATAAAAGCTAAACAATTTAGTACCCTAATTCTATATGATATCAGAGCTAGGCAAAAATAAATCAAAAATATTAAGTCTTCATTTTTGACATGGCAAGTCAAGTAGATGAAGTCTCAACAACAGGAGCAATGATTCCGGCCACCATGACAGTGTTGCCATATTCTTTAGCAAGCTATGTCAATCTTGGAGCGCTAATTTCTCCAATTATATTGAATGGATAGAACTACAATGAATGGTCCATAGAGATGATGAACACTCTTCAGACAAAGAGGAAAATAGGGTTTATCAACGGGACACTTGCAAAACCTGCTGCCACAGATACCAAATATGAGAATTGGATGAGAGTATACTCTATCATAATCGGTTGGATTAGGGCTGTTATGGATCCCAAAGTCAATTATACCATAACTTTTATTTTTGAAGCGCATCAGTTGTAAACCAAGGAACGATTATCAATTGGGAATACAGTACGAGTACATCAACTTAAGATGCAGATTGCCTCGTGTCGACATAATGGCAGAATAATAATTGAATACTATGGTCAATTGTGTTTATATTGTGAAGAACTTCAAATGTATTGGGTAATACCAACATGTACTTGTGGTTCAGCAAAGGAGATTTCCAAAGAAAGAGATGAGCAAAAATTTCACCAATTCATTATGGGACTAAATGATGCAAAATTCAAACATATTTGCACTAATTTGATTGGTACAGATCCTTTACCAAGCATAGCTTAAGCTTATTCTAAGGTTGAAAGAGAAGAGAGACGTCTTACTTGCACTCAAGATCGAGAGCTTCATCAAACACATGTGGGATTTGCGTCACGCGTAGCTAAGCCTGATATCTCTTCTTCATCTAAAAATGAGACAATTCTAAAGAATAGGGATGTCTTGTGTACTCACTGTGGTCGTTCTAGTCATGAGAATAGTGGATGCTGGCAGATTGTAGGCTACCCGTACATAACGTTTGGGAAAACAAGAGCATAGGAAAACAAGTTCATGCGGACAAGGTTGGGGTTGATCTAGTTCAGGTCGTGGTAAGGATCAGACGACTTCAGCCTATGTCTCTCACACAACGACTTTGAATTCGTCAGTGTTCCCGGATTTCTCAGGTGATCAATGGAAGGTTTTGGAGCAATTGCTTAACGATAAGCCAAAATCTGAAAATTCTGATAAGTTTTCGGGTAAGAAAGTATTTGCCAGTGTGATCTTAGACACTAGAGTATCACATCACATGACTGGAAATTTTTCATTGTTGTGTGGTGTAGAAAGATTGCTCCTTGTTTTATTGGATCATAGATGGTAGCAAAATGTTCTATGCATATGGGACAACTTATTTTACCCGATACAATTAATTTGTTGAAAATGTTGTATGTGCCTTCCTTGAATTTCTCTTTGATTTTTATGGCAAAATTTCTTCCATATCTAAGTGTGTTGCGTTCTTTACTAACATCGTTTGTATTTTGCTGGACCATTTTTTGAAGATGCTCATTGGAACCGGTAAAGAACGTGATGGGGTGTACTACTTCACATATTGTATTGCAACCAAGGTTTATTCACTGAAGACATTTATCTAGCCTAAGTTATGGCATTTGCGTTTGAGGCATCCTTTGTTTAGTATACTTTCTAGTTTACCATTTTATTTGGGATCTAGTTCTTTGTTGCATTCCGGAACTTGTGATGTATGCTTTTGTGCAAAGCAAACTAGAGAAGTGATTCCCGATAGCATTAATAAAAAAGTTTCCCTTTTTTTTAGTAATTCATGGTGACATTTGGGGACCATATCTTGTACCTTCTTCTAGTGGATTTTTCTTTTTTTTTTACTATTGTGGACGATTCGATAAAAAAATGAAAGTGATACGCAATGATAATGGCTTAGAGTTTACGAGTATGGCTTTATATTTTTGTGAAGATAGAATCATTCACCAGGCTTCTTGTGTCTATACTCCTTAGTAAAATGGAAGAGTGGAACCCAAACATACACACATACTTAATGTTGCAAGAGTGTTGTTGTTTCAAGATAGCTTGCCAATTCATTTTTGGGGCGAAGCGGTGATAGTGACTTATGTTATAAATCACACGCCTTCGTCTATGCATAAAGGTAAATCACCCTGTGAAATTTTTCATGGTGTGAAACCGGATTATTCTCACATGAAGGTGTTTGGTTCAGCTTGTTATGTAAAAAGAATCTCGCGTTATAGAGATAAATTTAGAGAAAGGTATTTGTTATTGACCGCGAAGAGTTTTTAGTTTCTCATGATGTAGTTTTTAAGGAGAATACATTCCCTTATGCAAACATCAATGGTTCATTGTCTTTTCTACAACAAATACCAGTTACGCATGATGATGATTGGCAACTAAACTCGGATGGTGTTGCTCCGTTACCCAAACTGCCCTTTATCAGAGACTACACACAAAAGGGGGAGTTCGGTTGATGTTCCACTAGAATCTGAACAACAACAACTAAATTTAGTTCCGAGTGCCGAATTGGATCATGTGATCCTGGACGAACCATCAGTAAGTGAAGCTAAAGCTTCATCGAGTTTAATACATATCCCTCTCCTACAATGTTTCTAGTGATTAGACCCCACTCACGTTACATCGCCTTCTGATCATATCTCTTCTAAGGTCTAAGGTACACTGTTATATCCCTTGACTTATTTTATTTCTAATGGAAAATTCTCTCCAAGTCACAGGGTGTTTCTTGTAGTAATTTTATATGCAAATGAACCAAAGGACTTTGGTGAAGCTTTTCGTATAAAGATGTGGAATAAGGCAATGACTAATGAAGTTGGGGATCTGGAAATTCAAAGAACATGGGATAATGTAGACTTGCCACCAGGCGTGTTGCTATTGGCTTGCAATACGTCTACAAGACTAAATATAATTCGGATGGCACCATTGAACATTATAAAGTCCGTCTGCTTGTGCAAGGGAATAATCAGGTTGAAGGTGAAGATTATTCAAAGACTTTTGCACATTTAATTAAGATGACTATTGTATGATCCTTGTTACGTCTTGCGGCAGCGAAGAATTAGGAAGTTTACCAAATGGATGTTATTAATGCATTTCTTTACAGAGATTTGGAAGAAACTGTTTATATGAAGTTACCTCCTTGTTTTCATCATTTTCATCTGGGCAAGGTGTGTCGTTTGCTAAAATCGATTTATGGACTCAAAAAAGCCTCTCGTTGTTGGTTCAAGAAATTGTTTGATGTTTTTCTTCTTTTTGGCTTCATTTAGTCTAATGATGATTATTCATTTTTCTTTTACACGAGTCAAGGGAAAGAGCTTTGTGTTTTGGTGTATGTCAATGATCTTCTTATTTCTGGGAATGACAATTACTTGGTTCAATAGTTTAAAGAATATCTTAGCAAGCGTTTCTCAATGAAAGATTTGGGAAAGCTAAAATACTTTTTTGGTATCGAAATAAGTCGTCGACCAAAAGGAATTTTTATTTCTTAATGGAAGTACACCTTGGATATTATTGCAGAAAGTGGTAGTTTAAGTTCTCGACCAACAGGTACACCGTTAGAGCAAAATCACAAACTTGCTGTAGCTGAAGGTATGATACTCGAGGATCCAACGCGGTATAGGAAATTGGTTGGTCATCTTATCTATTTGACTCACACTCGACCTGAGCTATCATATTTTGTTCATGTTCTCTATTACTTTATGCAAACTCCTCCTCAAACTCATTGGGATGCCATTTATTCGTCTGGTCCGATATCTGAAAGGTACACCGGGCAAGGTATCTTACTTAAGTCTGATGATGACCGTACTCTTACGATTTACTGTGACTATGATTGGACTGATTGCCCTTTAACTCGTTGTTCCTTGAGTGCTTATGTTGTCTTACGTGGTGGTTCACCGGTTTCTTGGAAAAACAAAGAAATAAGATACAATTTCTCATTCATATGCAGAAGTTGAATACATGATTATGGGTGTGGCTCTTCGTGAAATTAAATGGTTCCTCAAATTGTTGAAAGAATTGGGTATTGAACGGTCTGGGCATGGTCGTTTGTTTTATGATAGTCAAGCTGCAATTCATATCGCTACAAATGTTCCATGAATGGACAAAACATACTGAGTCTAATTGTCATGTTGTTACTGATGGTATCATTTCGCTACATCATGTGCATACTACTGATCAACTCGCAAATTTAATGACAAAAACCTCAGGTTATGACCAGTTTCAGAATTTGATGTCTAAGTTGGGTATTCATGACATAAATGTTCCAACATGAAGGAGAATATTGTCAATAAGACTGTCAACAAAGATTTGGGAAGATTTACATTTATACTGTGTTTAATTTAAGCTTAGATATTAGTTGAGTTAACCGATTAAGGTTGTAATGTTTGTATAAATACTTCTTATTTGTGATTAATGAAAGCTAAGCAATTCATTACCATAATCCATAATTGATGATAAAAATAGTATAATGAATGACGCAGATTAATTTTTAAGATTTGTTTATCTTCTTACAGTTAAAATAAAATAGATTGGACAACACTTTAAATGGATAAATTTGGGAAGATATTAGATATATTTCATTTTAAAAGTTAATAATAAAAGCGACATAATGAAATGCTAAGATTGATTTTGGAGATGTTCTCTTTAACACGCAATAATGGTAATTGTATTAAGATTATTGATTTGATTTCATAGTTTAGAACTTTAGAGCTCAAACATATACCAAATGCACAAGTGGGACCAATGGTATGAATTGAAAAAATAGGGTAACTATCAATAAATTTAAGAACGATGTGAGATGCGATCTAAAGAAACTTGGAGCAATCTTTGGGAGTGATCCCTTTACACGTGTCCTCTCGAACTATTTTCCTCGTCGGGACTTATATTGATGACAGTTTCTTTTCTCATATAACAATAATTAAATCGATTATATCAGACCCACAAAAAATTAAATAAATTAAATTGAATTTATTATTTAAATGCTAGTACCTTTAAAGAGAGGTTAAATTAGTAATATTGAAGTTATTAATTAGATTAACGAGGAAAACTCACCTTAAATTATTTTTGTTTCCTAGCAAATAATCTCTTACGTAATCATATATACAATTATAAATAATTATAACCAACAGGTAATAATTGACGGCAGAACAAATTAAAAGTGAAGATATGCGGAAGATTTAGTAAGATACTAACACCATTCGTTTAGTATAAGAGACTACGACCATTTTAATCTAATCTTTATAAAATATAAATTATTATAGTCATGATTAATTTAGACTGGAGATCTATAATCTATTATATTATCATAGTTTATATCTAATTCAGTTGCGAAGAACAATGGCTGTCCAATCCTACAAATTTTACATTTTAAACGTTCAGCTATAAACGTGAACAAGTATGATAGAATATTTCATATCGATTACATTAATAAATTTTGGATGATATATAAATATATGACAATACTCTGCTCGTAAATTACTCATATGAATATATCATCGAATTTAGATTTGATCCAACAAACATAATACGTCTTGTTATTTCTTGTTGTTTCGAGATGATAGATATAAAATGATTATCACTTACATCTTGAAAAACATGTAAAAATGTAATAATTATCATAAAATTAATAATTAATCTACTCTAATCTAATATATATATATATATATATGATACATGCGCCACTTTATATGAAATCATATAAATAAGATTAAATAAAATTATATAATCCGTATAAAAACTAAACTAGTATGGAAAATACTGTATCAACGTCAATTGGTAGGTATACATAGACAATATTTAGCTTGAGTTGCACTGTTTTGTTCTTTTTTGTAAGTCGAACTGGAATTTACATAACGTGTTCGTTAAGATATTTCAGAATGATTTTTTTCTCATTTTCCACAAACAAAACTATAAAAGCCTCCGAAAATTATGTCTTTGTCGTGTAAGAAATTGGATTTGTGGTCTTGTAAAGAGAGAAAAAGAAAGCGGAAATGTCGGACTCCAAATTGAAAGAAGAATTGCGGAGTCATGTGTCGGTGCCTCACATTATCATTTGTGTTTTTGTGCTGCTTACTTATAAAAATTCAGATTTCTTTACTACTAAAATTTAATTGCAAGTGATCAAAACTGGTTAAAAACACAGGGAAAGGTGTTGAACTCTGCCTAATAAAGAGCATTAGTGATTATATAATTTTGGTTCTAATTTAATATCTCTTCCGTTCTATCATATAATATATATGTATATTTCAAAATCATAAATAATTTTTTTATTAGATATTATAAGTTTTATAGAACAATAAACATCAAAAATACGAAACAAAACTTGTTCTGAAAAGATATTAAGCTTTAAAACAATATTTAAATATGAATAGGAGGAAGCAGAGTAAATCTTATATAACCAAATGTTTGCATTTTGGTTGTCAAGTTTTATAGATATGTTCTACGAGAGTTTGAAAACTTTTAATAATTTTTTAAAAAAATTTGGTTTATATTTTTACCATGTTGAAGGCCTTTAAAAAAGTATATA